>OVAN01002652.1:0-32469 GCA_900406275.1 Anastatica hierochuntica
ACTGACTCAATAAAAACATCAAAATGACTCAAACAACACCAAAAGAAAAAATATAAGTAACCTCCCACAAACTTATCTCACACCGTCTCGGTGTGAAACAAATTCAAGGAACGGGTAAGTAGCAAAAGAAAAGAAAAATAAAATCAAGATCAAAAGAAAAGGGAAAAAGTAAACTTACCTGAAAACGTGTGATGTAGCCACGTAAATGAGACAGGGATCAATCAATCCATGGAAAGGGATCGATCGATCCCCTTCCGTCTGTCTTGTGATCTTTTTCCTACAATACAAAGGCTAAAAACACGAAAAACGTAAAAGGCACCAAAGGCCAAAGCACAAAAGTCAAAAACACTACAAAAGTAACTAAAAAGAAAAAGAAAATTACCTAGTGGGTTGCCTCCCACTCAGCGCTTGTTTAAAGTCTCGAGCCTGACTATAGTGGCGGTGGATCAGTCTGGAAGGGTCTTAGAACTCGCCCCGAAGCAAGCTCCACCAGCGAAAATTCTGGTGTAAAGATGGCTCTGACCATGGAGAAAGGTCTGAATCTGGCTTTACACTTCACTTTGTACTCAATAGCACTTCCATCGCATCCTAGATGGATCAAGGTCAACTCAGAACTCTCCTCAGTATTGTGCTCTTTCTGCTTCACTTTCTTTTTGGTCTTGAGTTTTCTCACTTTAGAATGAACGTCTCCATCCAGGACTTCTTTGACGTCATTCTTTTCAGCTATCTCCGATGTGTCTCTATTCAATAGACCATCCTCTTCGTCAACTCGTGATAAGGAAATTTGGAAAGATTCATCAGTGTAAGGTTCCTCCAAAACCTCTTCAATCACTTCAGTCAATGTGTCAACCCAAAATGTTTGCCCATCTATGGTAGGCCTTGGTTGACTTCTCGAGATTGAAACGCACATCTAGTTTACCTAACTGCAGATCAATTTGACCTTTCTGAACATCAACCATCACCCTAGTAGTACACAAGAATGGTCTACCCAAGATTATAGGATCATTGGGTTCTTCGTCAAGCTCTAAAACTACGAAATCAGTGTATACATAGCCTTTTCTAACACCGATAGGAATGTTATCGAGAATGCCTATTGGCTTTCGAATTGATCTATCAGCAAGTATCAAGGACATCTTCATGGGCTTATAGTTCACCAAATTCAGCCTCTGCGAGATAGACACCGACATCAAACAAACTCCAGAGCCCAAATCACACAGATATCTCTCGAAGGTAAGAGATCCAATCCTGCAACAAAAAACAAAAAGACCTCGATCTTTGCATTTCTCCGGTGCAATATTCTAAAGAAATGCGCTACACTCTGAAGTAAGAACCGATACACCTTGTTCTAAGGTCATGCGATCTGAGAGAATCTCCTTTATGTACCTCCTAAGAGAATGTACCATCTTGACTGCTTCAACGAAAGGCAATCGCACATGTAATTCACCAACTAGATTCTTTATTTTCTAATACTCGCATTCCTTGATCTTTTGACGGGGTCTAGAGGGATATGGAGGTGTGGGAACATAAGGCGGGGGTAGCACATACTGATCCTCAACCTCCTGCGCATTCATTTCATCACAAAAATTTGATACCCTCTCGTCAGGACAGGGATCGATCGACCTGGGACAGGGATCGATCGCTCCTTGTCCTTCTTTTCTGATCAATCGATCATGTCAGATGATCGATCAATTGCCTAATTTCACAATCTTCTATGGTTGTCTGATATAGGGATCGATTCATCCTCAGCCAGGGATCGATCGATCGATGTCCCTGACGAGTTTTCATCCCTTTTTCCACTTCGAATTGTGATAGAATTGTAGTATTCCTTCAGATTCTTTTCCGGTTTGGCTGGAATGACACCTGGGGGAGCTCTGTTGCTCGCAGAATTCTAAGCAACCTTTGTTTCCAACATCTTCATTTGAACACTCATAGCCTCAAACTTCCCATTGAGGTCACTGTACATGCCATCGACTTTCTAATTGATCTCTGTAGCAGACTTAGTCTGATTTTCCAGCACTTGCTGCAACATCTTCTTCAGCTCACTATCTTGAGAAGATGCAGAAGATTGTCCTTGGCTCTGATTCTAATACCCCGACTGATAGTTGTTCTTGAATCCTCCTGAACCAAACTGCTTCTGTTGATAGCCACTGTTTCCGAAGCCATTGTTCTGATTCTTGTTCCGAAATCCAAAGTTGAAGACACTCTGATTCTGTTGGTATGGCTTGTTCTGGAACTGGCAATTTTGGTTGAAACCTCTGTTACCAAAATTCCCTTGACCTCTAATGTAATTCACATCTACTTGTCCACCATTCAGCTCCTCAGACATGAATTCTTGATACATCTGTCCCATCTTCTGCTCTTGAAGAATAGGTGTATTGTTCTGTTCTCCAACAAAGTTCACTCCCTGCTGATTTCTCCTCATTAGCTCATCCAGTTTTGACTGCAGATCATCAATTCTCTTCGCATCTAATGACACAACTCTTCTACAACGATCATAGTCTGATCTGCGATTGGCTTGACTATTAGCCATGTTATTCACCAGCACGTAAGCTTCCTCCATAGTCTTGGTCATGAAATCACCATTGCTCGTGATATCCATAACATTATGAAACTTCTCTTCAACCTTATTATAGAAAATGTTGAAGAGATTCCAATCTGAGAGCCAATGATGAGGACAATCATTTAGGTACTCCCTGAATCTTTCCCAAGCTGCATGAAAGCTCTCAGAACCCAATTGGTGAAATCCTGCAATCTTATTTTGAAGAAACATAGACCTTGATTTCGTGAAGAAATGCCCAAGGAAAGCAGCTTTGATTTCATCCCATGACCTCAGAGAATCAAGCTCAAGACTATTGCACCATCTTGTAGCTTTGTCATTCAGAGAGAAAGTGAATAACTTGCATTTTAGAGCTTCACCAGGTACTCCATTGTGCTGGATAGTATTGCAGATGGCTTCAAACTTATCCAGATGGTGCATTGGGTTCTGTGATAGCAACCCATGAAACTGATTCTGTTGCACCAAGTTAATGAGACATATCTTGATCTCAAAGTCCCTTCTCTCTATGGGAGGCGGACGAATCCCAGAACGATTCGCATAGAAAGTCTCCGGAGTGTTATATTGCACCAAAGTCATCCTATATTGAGGTTGATTTGCGCGTTGTTGCCCCTTAGCTGCAACATTTTGCTGGCCAGCATGCTGAGCACCAGCATTAGCACCACCACCAGCAGGTGGATTATCTCTTGGAAGGAGTCCAGGAAAGAGAGAATTTTGATGAACTTGAATGGGATCTCCCAAGTTGTCATCCATGATTTCAGCAAACTCAAAATCTTCAATAACCTCTAGCAACTTCTCTTTCTTCTTTTCTCTCTCTAGACGCGAAGGTTCAGGCTCAAATTCGAGAAGATTCGCGATCCTTTGGCTTCTAGTATGAGGCATGTTCATGCACCTGAAATCACAAAAATAGAGAATAAAAAGAAGAGATTAAACAAAATAAAGAAAAATGTCTTAGGCACGCAATGATCCTAAGTTCTAAGACTCCCTATTGGTCCCCGGCAACGGCGCTAGAAAACTTGATATCTCAGGTTTTCGCCCGAGATAACACTGCAAGTGAACAGAAGTACGTTGTAGTGGTTCGGGATCGAATCCACAGAGACCAAAGGTAGCACGAAGAATGTTAGATCAAACAGTGGGCTAAAGCTAAAAAGATGACCAGTAAGGAGATGCAAATATCAAAATTAAGAGAACAAAGAAAGCAGGAAAGCAACAATGGGGTGTAAATCAATCAAATAAGTGTTTGGCATTGGGTATTCTCAGGGAAACAATTCATTATTGACTCAAATTATATATTAGGGAACAAGTTTTAAATCGTTTTGAACTCAAACACTAATGTAGAACTGATGTACTTCTGTAGTATCAGTTTCCTATGTATTAGAAATCTCGAGACTAACTTCCGTTGACACTCGATTTCTAATTATGCATTCCTAACAGATTTGATATGTTCACAATTCACTTAAACATCAACTTCCATTCGCTTAAGAAGAATTGCTCATCTAAGATTCTTTTAGTCATTTAATCGAACACTTTCCAGGCGTTAAATTACCTAAGATCACAAACTAAGTGATCAATTTAATTTCATGCATTATGAACAATCTTAGACGAAGATCCAATTGATTAAATCCATAATCATACAATTTTATATCAACAAATCATGAATCCCTATGCGAGAACCCTAAACTCAACGAATAGACTACTCACTCATAAAAATCGCATAAACACATATCAAATCAAAGAGAGACATGATTTTATTTAAGAAAAATAAGAGTAAAGGGTTTAGAAAGCTTCTCAGATTCGAAGTACAAAGATGCTTCTTCTCCCTAGGTTACAAAATCAATCTTTGCTCTCAAAAAGTCTGTAAACGTGCATAATGAACCAGGAAAGATGAGCCTAGGTTCGAGTAATGAGATCCGGTTCAAGATAAGTTCGGTCTGGTTCTTCGTAAAAATCGGTCTGAAAATTAGGACAGAGATCGACCGATCCAGGAACAGGGATGGATCGATCCTTGTCCATCTGATTGGATATTTTCAGCTTTCAAGAAACTTCCTTCGATGCTTGAAATCCATCCAAAATGCATTCTTTTCGCACATCCAAACTCGATTCCTGTAAAAACATTAAAGAACACAAATCTGCACCAAAACGATCTGAATACATACTAGAAACCATAAATCTCGTGTAAAAACCATAATAAAAACTACTAAAATACTGACACATCACGTAACTACTCTAAAAGTGAGAGTAGCCACTTGAGCTAAGAAGGGTGGTAGAAATGGTAAACATAGCTCAAGTGTCTTATGTTTAAGTTATGGTTAAGTATGATTAAGCCCATAAGCAAGATAATTAAGTCAAATTTAAGTTTCACTTTGTTGAGATTGACCTTAAAATTAACAAGTTTCAACATTAACCTAAGACTTCAAGAGGTTAATTCCAAAGATGGATTTCCATATAATTCAAAGTGGTCTAAGCATTATTGTACTTCTAATGAGGGCACTTAACATTAAGCAAGACTCAACTATTTACAAGGCATTCTCAATTGTTCCCTATGAAAATGCATATGCAGTCCAATATGTACTAACTTCCTAAGTTTTTACATATGAGTGGAATCTATATGAAACCTTGAAAACATCAGAGTTTGAAAAATTTATGCAACTTTTCTATACAATGCAAGACTCAATGTATGAGAAATGAAAACAAAACAAAGAAAACGTGAATTAGTAACTACTCCCTTCCACGGACTTAAATTTTACTGTCTCGGTGAATCTTAAACCGTGAGAGAGGGTTTTAAAACAAAGATACAAGAAAATGTATATGCGAGGGTAATGGACTTGTACCTTGCACCAATGTCCATGTATAAGTGGAGGAGTTTCATATTTGAAAGGAGAATTCTTTTGAAGCTTCTTTGTTCTATTTGAGTTTCTTCCCATGTGCTTTCTTTATTGGCCTTTGATGTGAGTTTGGTACCTAAAAAGAGAATAGGTAATGTAAGTATCAAGAGACGATTAAATTCGAATGAAAATACTAAATGAATGTATGAACCATAATCCATTTCAAGCACAAAAGTCATTACTAAATCGGTTTTACTCATATCAACTTAGCAAAATCATTCAAACAACTTACAAACTCAAGCTTTAAATCGCTTTCATAAGCATTCATGCTAAATCCTTTTGTACCATAAAAGCACTCACATTTCTTGAACTAGACATATTGCATTTAAATCGGTTATATCTATTCTACTTGCATGGATTCAAATCAATTTGCTTAGGTATTAGCAATTTATCACAAAGCTTACACCAAATGGACCAATCAAAGATTAATATAAAGCCACACGAAATAAAATTCATGCATTAACACTACTCTTAGGCATCCCTAATCAAGTGTCTAAATCAAATTTAAATCACCATTAACAATTTGGATTTAAAAAGCATCTTAAAACACTAAGCTCAACTCAAAGGAACTATAAGCTTCAAATTTCCCTTAATATACTCGGAAGCCATCCAAAGACACTAGCATAATAATAAATTAAACTTAAAGCTTAATAAAAAGGATATTCATGGGATTGCCTCCCAAGTGTGCTTTGTTTAAATTCCCTTAGCTAGACTTTCCTTTTTGGTTCCCTTGATGAAGCCATGGATCACCTGGCTCATATTCATCGTGGAACCACCCATTGAACATCTTCATCCTTATTTCCTCAAAAAGAATCCTTCTTCAATCATCTATGCTCACTTCTTTGATGGAGATGAAGCCAAAATCTTTGTCAAAAGGCTTGTCCATTGGAGATTCTTCTTCTTGAAACCTTTATTGTGGTTCCTCAATGTTCCCTTTTCGTTTCTCCTTAGACTCTTCCTTATGGACTTCCTTCTTGGCCATGAAGATCACATGTGATCCTTCTTTGGTAGAGAGACTCCATTCTTTTTGTGCATTATCCTCAAATTTTGCATTCATAGCTTCCATATTAGGATATCCGAAGAGTTCTTCTAATTCATTAATGCTCTCTTCTTCTTCTTGGATATTATCTAGTGTCACTTCTTCTTTGCTTGAGGTTTCATCATCATCAATGGAAATCTCCTCTTTTTCATTTTTAATTTCGGTCACCTATACATTTTTCAGAGGGTCTTCAAGATTCTTACCAACCGTGCCTACTTCTTCTTTGATGTTATTGAATAAATTACTTGAGATGCAAACGGTTTTGACTTCATAATCATATTTGTCGTATATTGGCTCTCCCATAGGAAAGTGTTGATTGTCGAAGATGCCCATGGTTGTAGCCTCTTCGTCATATTTCACAAACAAATCTTCATCAATATTGCATCAAAGTTGTGATTCAAACTCCATAATAACTTCTTCGGTCTCAATTAGGAATTCATCCTTGCTTTTATCTTCCTCTTCAAAATACTCCTCAATAGCAATTGTATTTTCTTCAAAAGCTTTTGTTTTGTCAAGAGGGAGACTCCTTTCTTCTTTCTCTTCAACCCTTTGTAAAATCATTGTGTTGGTTTCCTCCACATATGCCATTTTATCTTCTATTTGTGACCCAAAAAGGTTGCCCATAACTCCCATCTGGGTACAAAAGGAATCGCATTGTCTTTCTCTCTCAATCTTCCCCCTTTCTTTTTCTTCCAACAATTCCTTTAGCAAATTGTGGTTCTCATCTTCTCTTGAGACTTGGGAAGAATGACTCTCTTGATCTTTGCATTCCATGTTCCAAGAATATGATCTTTCACCATATTCATGTGAATTCCTTGGAGCATAATACCCATGTGATTGATGCTCCCTTGAGGTGGATGGCTCATAAGCTCCATGGTAGCTAGGGGGTTTGAAACTACCTCTCTTTCTTGTTCTTCCAATATGAGATTCAACATTAAATTCAAATAGGAAGACATCTCCTTTCTTCTTTGTTTATGTACCTTGCAAAAAGAACAAAAACTTGGAAGAAAGTTAGTCTCCAAAAAAATAAAGCAAAACAAAAAAAGCTTAGTATAAGGAAAAATTAAAATCCTAATGAGAATTTACTTAGATCCCTGACGACAGCGCCAAAAACTTGATGAGGCTAGGTTTTTATGCTAGTGATTAACTCAACTTCAAGTTTTAAATTTATAAACCTTAATCATTAACAATCCTCACTAAGCCGCAAGTGCACGGCTAATTCGAATGCAGTACTTAAGGGTCGAACTACATAGAACTAGAGATTCAAGAACTAGGCATACACAATATTTCCTAAGCTAAGAAAATAACAATAGAAATGGCGGCACAAAGATATTAAACAAGATGCAAAGAAAACCTAAACAAACTAAAAAAGACTTAAGATGATGGAGAAGTGGAACTTGGATTGGAAATTGAGAACAAGTAATCAAGTGGCTAACTAACAAAAAAGGAGTCAATAAAAAACAAGTCTCACAACCTAGGAATCATTACTAGCCTAATCCACTGTCATGACAATAGGCCATTTCCATATTGATTACATTCACTCAACTCTCGCTTGTTGCAAATGATAAATCAATTAGGAATCATTAAGAACAAGTCCATATAGTCACTAAACTCCCTAGCAATCAATTCTTATTGGCTAAGATAAGTTTAGCATTCTTTAGGCTCTCCTAGGCATTTCATTGAACACCTCTTGGGCGTGAAATGCATACATGTCAAGATCTAGTTTTTAATCTCAGTTCTAGCTTTAAGAACACCTACACCATAGAAATATAAGTTCATTCTATCCTTAGGCATCATTATCTAACCACTTAACCACTCCCTAATCTACCAATTCAAGATCCAGTGTGTTCTTCTCACTAATGCCCATATTGAACCAAGAAGTGTCACTTGCTTCTTGAAAGTCCATGTTTGAAGTGAGAAGAAAATGAGAAGAGATGAAAAGAGATGATTGAAAGCAAAGAAACACAAAGAAATCGAAGAAAAATCCTAACTTTGTAAGAAACGAAGAAATTTGGATAAAGGGAGAAACTTTGATGGAGAACAAATGAAGAACAGTGATTCAAAGAGAGGAGAAACACATAAATGATTCAAAGAGATTCAAGCACAAAAGTGTTTACAAATCTTTAAATTACTTAGAAACATCAAAAACAAATTAAAAACAAGAGCTTAGGTAGCATAAGTGTTCTTGGAGGCTAAGAGAGAGTATTTATAGCGAAGGGAGAAGTGAAAAAAAGTCTGGACGCATACGGCTATCAATTCAAAGCATGCTACTATCGACCAGCATGGTCGATAGCCACATGCATTGGCAGTCTCTTCTTCTTGCATTTTCAATTGCTGTCAGAGTGACTTATTATTTTCATATAATCCTCTTCTTCACTTGTATTGGGCTCTTGATTCTCTTTGTTTCTTCACCATTTAAGCATCAAGATTCAAGTTCTAAAGTCCTCTCTTTCTTGTCAAGATCCATTCCCTACAAAATGCAAAGAAATGCATGCAAAATGCGAATAATCCTAAACTAAACTCAACTTAGAAACTATATGAATTCTAACACCGAAATGCATTATATACAACCTAAATGCAACTAAAACACATACTAAATGATGCTATATATGCATTAAATTATGTACACATCAACTCCCCCAGACTTGCTCTTTGCTTGTCCTCAAGCAAACAAACAAGGACAATCCCGGAAGAGAAGTTTGAAAGTGGGAACACAAAGCCGCAATAGAAAGAAATGTCTTATGCTCAATGTCCTAAAAAGAAGTAAAATAGCGCATGGATCAACAAAGATTCATCGTACTTCGCTATGTTCATCACAAAAACGAATTTGGGAACCTAAGCCAAGCATCCACAAGTCATTTCAAGCTTTCACATGCATTCTTTACTTATGGGCAAAGTATTTAATCCGTTTGGCTTGGTAAGAGAAAAGCTAATAATAAGAAGAAATGTTTAAATAGAAAGTTTCACTCATTTTTAAGGTGGTTTCTGTCAAAAAGTAGGGCAAGACATTAGGCAAAAGCAAGGTGGAGTCAAACTATTAATGCATACAAGGTCTTACTTAACTCTAATGTTTCCCACCCAAAAATGCCTATGCCTACTTAACTACCCTTTTTGTTTCCCATTAAGATCCTTAAAACCAAGATCCTTTTACTCACTTAAACTCATTTTTCTCTTTCTTCTTATGACAACTAGAGATTCATTTCAATTATGTACTTAGCTTCTAACCTTCTTTTTATTTCTCTAGAGCTACTTTCTAATCAACTTTTGATGGAAATTTATGCAAGTATGGTTATGAAAAAGGAAAAGGAAATCAAAGAAGTGGTGTTTAAGAGATTCAAGAACATGTTTAGTCTCAAAAATGAAAAAAATAGAGTCACTATTAATAACTCAAAACAAAAATGAATCAAAGAAAATGATTTAGTCATAGTGGTTGTAAATGAAAAGGAATATTTGACAGAGATGCTAGAAGATAAAAACCTTAAGTGAAGGAAAATAAGAATTACTAAGTATTTATTGAAAAATGATAGAGGATGTTATTGAGCTCATTGGGAAAATCGATAAATCATGCTACAAAGGTTACAAGGGTTCGATCACGAGAGCCTTAGGAAGGGAAACACATTCGGGTAGTATAGGGAATAAATGGGAATTAGGTTGAAAACTTTTGTATGCATAAGTTGTTCGGCTACTACCTTGATTTTGTCATATGTCTTGCATTACATGTTTTTTTAGAGAAACCACCCTTGAAAATTGAGCAAAATCTCCTCTAAAATACTTCTTTGAAAAACACCCAATTGTTTACAAGCCAAGTAGAATGAGACTTCTTGCCTATATCTAAATACCACATATCATAGGCTTAATTGAATGTTAAGAGATTGTTGAATAAGATGATATGTCAATTTTTAACTTAGTTTCCTATATATGGTTCTTATGATGATCATGGCGAAGTACATTAAGTATTCATGATTAATGCATTATGTTACTACTCTTTAAGACCTTGAATTGTAAGCTTTTCTAGACATACTTTGGCATGTATTCTTGTTTTCAGAACCTATTTTATGGGCTTGTCTTGTTTTCATTTGCTCACTACTAGAAAAAAGTTAACTTGCGAGAGAAATTTGCGAGGAAAAAAAGCAGTCGCAAATTTGCGTGCAATTTGCGAGTGAATTGCAAGGAAAAATTTTTTACTCACAAATTGGTCGCAAATTTTCTTGAAAATATTTTACTCGCAATTCAGTCGCAAAATTGCGACTGCTTTGCGAGAAAAGCTTCTCCGTCGCAAATTTGCGAGTTACTTGCTAGGAATAAGTGAGAGAAAACGTTTTACTCGCAAGTTACTCGTAAATTTTGCGAGCAAATTACGAGAGACAGTTTCTATTGCAAATTTGCAAGGGATTTTCGAGTAAAGAGTGAGAGAAAGTTTTTCTCTCGCAATGTGGTCGCAAATTAATGAAAATACACGTTTTTAACAAGATTAACTAATCTTTGCGAGGAAAATTTCACTCGCTAATTCCTAGTAAATTCGTAGCAATTTCCTAGCAAATCTGGATTTCGCAATTTCCAAGCAAATCAGTAGCAAAATTTTCTTATATATACAACTCTCCACTCTCCCATAATCTTCACCAATTCCAATTCCAAAAAAAAAAATAATAATAACAAAACAAAAAAAAAGTTTGCTTCAGAGCACGAAATTTTCGCCTTGCGAGGATGGATGTATCGGCAGAGAGACCCAGATACCGGTGAAGTTACAAAAAATTATCGTGATGGTCTGCGGGGATTCATCTACCAGGCAACTAATAACCCCCTAGCACAGGAGAACGGTAAAATCTTCTGCCCTTGTCGAAAATTTCGGAATGAGAAGAGACATTTATTTAATAGAGGTTTCACACCAAATTACTATATTTGGTTTTCGCATGGGGAAAGTTCTAATGTTGATGAAGGTTGTTCTAGTTGTATGAATTTAAATAGAGGAAGTTTTCGTCAACATGAAACAGAAAATAAGTTTCATGATATGGTTACAGATGCATTTCAGGAAACACCATCTGTTTTTAATGAAAATGCTACATTTGCTGGTGTTCCAAATTACGAGGAACCGAACTTAGATGCTAAAAAAATTTATGATATGTTAGACGCGGCGAATCAACTTATCTACGATGGATGTAGACAAAGACAGTCTAAGTTATCATTAGCATCTAGGATGATGACAATTAAAAGTGATTACAACTTACCTGAGAATTGCATGGATGCATGGGCTGATTTATTTAAGGAGTATTTGCCTGCGGATAATAATTCGACTGAGTCTTATTATGCAATTCAGAAATTGGTTTCCAGTCTTGGGTTACCATTTGAAATGATTGATGTATGCATCGACAACTGCACGATATTTTGGAAAGATGATGAAAGGAGTGTCGCTTTTGTGGGAAACCAAGATATCAACCTACTACTGGACGTACACGTGTACCATTTCAGTGGATGTGGTACTTGCCAATCACGGANTGTACCATTTCAGTGGATGTGGTACTTGCCAGTCACGGACAGACTAGAGAGTCTATATCTTTCCGAGAGGACAGCGGCTGCCATGAGATGGCATGCACAACATACAACTGAAGATGGAGAGATTAGACATCCGTCTGATGCGAAAGCATGGAAACACTTTCAAACGGTATATCCTGATTTCTCTAACGAGTGTAGAAATGTGTATCTTGGTTTTTGTATAGATGAGTTTAGTCCATTCGATATGTATGGTAGAAACTACTCGTAATGGCCTGTAACTTTCTATTATCCATGTAAGTCCAAGGGGTCGTATAATCGGATCTGAAGTCGACATTGTGTTGCAAGAAGATAGATCACAAGAAGAAACGATTCCTTCGATTGAATCCACTGTGGTTGTCATACATGTTGACTCATCTGCACGAGAGCTTGAGGATATACAGTCAAGTGACAATGAAGACACTATGGTTGAATCAGACGACGATGTTGATGATGATGAGGATGAAGGATCTGACGATGAAGATAGTTCCATTTATGTATCTGATGATAATGAGGATGAATCTGATGATAATGAAGTAGAATATGATGATTGGCGTATCATTTTCTTTAAAAGTTTGTTATTATAAAGATTAAAAAATATTAAGACAGTTAATTTCAAATATTGAACTTTTTATAATAATGAAGAATAATGAATTAAATTCAAAACATATATTGAAATGCATTGCATGTTAACGAAAAAACATGTAAACCAAACTGTTTTTTACATAATTATAATATTTGCGGGTGATTTGCGAGGACCACTCGCAAGTCACTCGCAAGTCACTCGCAAATTTATCCTAAACCCTAAACCCTAAACTTTAAACCCTAAACACTAAACGCTTAAACCCCAAATTAGGCAATCAAATGACAATTTCCAAAAATGTTTTTAAAATATTATTACAATTTAACCGTTTCCGTTTTATACATTATGAAAATAAACAGAACCTTTCTTGTAGTTATTCTTCTAAATGCGTGTAATACAATTTAAAATAGACGAACTTGCTTCTAATAACAAAGAATATTGTTTTCAATTTAAAACATTAATTGGAATTGTATGATTCTTACCGAAAAACCTTAAGACCAAAAATGGGTTTTTTTATTAATTAATTGAGAGTGATTTGCGAGGAACACTCGCAAATAACTCGCAAATTTGCGAGTAACTTGCGAGTGATCTTCGCAAATCACTCGCAAATATACCCTAAACCCTAAACTCTAAACCTTAAACTTTAAACCCTAAACGCCTAAATCCCGAAAGGAGTATTAGTAATCCAAATTAGGGAATCTTATGACATTATGTTAACATTTTTTAAAAAATTTATTACAATTTATACTGTTTGCATTTATTTAGTTTACGAAATGAACCAAACGTGTCTAATAGTTATATTTTGTTTTACAAATTGAAAGTTATGAACTTTCTTGTAATAACAAAGAGTATTGGAATAAATTTAAAACATTTATTGTACTTATTTGAATCATACCGAAAAACACTAAATACTAAATCTGGAATTTTTTTTATCAATTTTAAAAATTTACGAGTGATTTGCGAGGATCACTCGCAAAATTTGGGCGCCAAACTAAAATTTTTTTGGCGGAATCTCCAAATTTTGTGAGTATTTTGCGAGGAAATTTGAATTCCCTCACAAATTCCAAGCAAAACACTCGCATTTTCTTGCATTTTTCCAAGGATTTGCGAGGGAATTGGGAGTATCCCTCGCAATTCCCACGCAAATCGTTGGAAAAACGCAAGAATTTCCGAAGGCTTTGCTAGTGATTTGCGAGGGAATTTAAACATATATATACCTCCCATCTTCTCTCATTTCACACAATCCACTATCTCTCTAAAAACAAACTCTCTCACTATCTCTCTACAACCAACCTCTTCAACCTCTCCAACACAAAAAGGTTAGTTTTTATATTTATTTTTTTAAATTATTTTTCTACTTAGTTAATAGTTACTATTTTAGTTAGATGATAGTTTAGGATGCCTGAGGAATCGAGTTAGGTTATTTAAATGGCCATTAGATACAAAAAAAACATATTTTAATTTTAAAAATATTAATGGCATGCAGTATTTGTTAAATTCATATTTATTTAACTAAACAATTACTAAAATTATTAAAAATTATTAAAATTAATTAAAATTATTTATTTATTTTAAAATTTATTTTCCAAAACTATAGATGGAGCCGAACTCCTATCAGACTTATCTACACCATTCGTAGAGGTCTATGCCTGGTTCGAGTTCGGGACCTATCCCGAACTCCTTCCCATCTACTGGATTTCCCCCGCAGCCCGAGTCTTCACATTAGGCCCCACCGGTTCCGGCGCCACCAGTAGCGCCGATTACGCTCGACGTTCTACATCAGAGTCTAGGTCAGGCTGCCTTGCCGATGTTACACCACCAGCGACCTGCCGGGACACTTTGGTAAGTGCAAATATTTATTTATTTTAATTTTGTTTTTATATAAATGTTTTCGCTAAGGATTTAATTTTTTTGTTTTAGGTTCGACGACGACGAATGTGTCGCTAATCTATTCGAAAGATTTTCGAGCGGCATTACACATCGCCGTATACTAGTTGGAACGCGACGCCACGAGCCGCTGTCAATGAGTGGTTCATCTCTATTTGGTAATATTTTTTATTTTTATATTCATATTTTAAAGTAATTAATTTTTTTATACCATTTGTTTTCAGCAAACATATAACTGGGATTACTCCCAGACGGAGAGGGTCGGAGATGAATTCTAGAAAAAAGTCAAGGCGCGACTCCCGGATCAAGTCGATCGATGGAAGTTGAAGTGGAAGAAAACCCTCGACCTCGTGAAGCCCATATGGATGGACCCCGCCGTTTGGGCCGGACTTGTCGCGCATTGGACAGGGGAACCGCACAAGGCGAAGAGCGACCGCTGTATTACGGCCCGAAAGAATCCAGAGACACAGCAGAATGATTCAACCCATCGGGCCGGACAGCACTCATTCACGGCGAAAGCCCGAAAAATTGTAAGTCAATTTTTTTTAATTATTAATTAGTTTATAAATTTTTATTATAATTAATAATTAATATATTAATTATTAATTAGTATATTAATTATTAATTAGTATATTAATTAGTATCTTAATTATTAAATTTCTAAAGGTAGTTTTAACTGCAGAACTTGAAAAAAAATAGGTCGACGCTACGCAGTCCGAGACAGTCGATTTGTTGGCTGTTTTACAAGAGACGAAGCAGAGGACAGACAAAACATGGGTAGAAGCGAAGTACGAGCACCTCTACAACAAGGCCACCACGAAGATTGATGCAGCCGAGATCGAGATGTCGATGGACAACCCAGATAGTTTGGTCCAATCCACGGGTCTATCACAGTTTGAGAAGAACAAAATTTTCGCCTAGGATAGTAGTTTTATAATATTTAATTAAAAAATAATAAAAAGAATTTTTTTAATATTAAATTTTCTTTATTTCTTTTCTTTGTCGGCCGCTCCCGGTCGAAAGGTCGGATCTTTGGCGCTGGTTTCCTTTATTTGGGGGCGTCCTCAGCTGCGTCCGGTGTTAAGCTTCCTATCCGCGGCACCCAGTCTGAGCTTCAGGCGGAGCTGCAGCATACGAAGTCGTTGTTAGCGTCGACGCAGAATGATTTGTTCATCGTCAAACAGAATATGGAAACTTATTCTCTTTTTTTATTATTTTATGTCGGATACGAACCCCGAATTCTTAGGATGGTACACACAGCAGCAGCAGGAGCAGCCGCAGAACCAAAATTAGATTTAGATTTTATTTTAATTTGGTTTTGTAAACATTTAAAAATATTTGAAATATTTCAGATGTTTTTTTTAATTTTCTTTAAAATTTATAAAATATTTTCAATTTTATAAATTTAATTATTTCATATTTTTATATTTTAGAAAAAGATTAAATATTTGCTTGAAAATTGCGAGAGGACCGTCGCAAATTCCAAGCAAAATTTTGCTAGGAATTTGCGAGAGACCACTCGCAATTTCCAAGAAAGATTTGCTAGGAAATTTGTCTCTCGCAAATTCCTAGCAAAATTTTGCTAGGAAATTGACTCGCAATTTTCAAGCAGAATTTGCGAGGAAACTTGGCTTTCGCAAATTCTTAGCAGAATTTTGCTAGAAAATTGCGACTGATCACTCCAAATTCCTAGCAAAATTTTGCTAGGAATTTGCGAGTGATCAGTCACAAAATACTCGCAATTTTTTTTTTGTGTTTTGTAATCGCAGTTTACTCGCAAATAAACAGTCGCAGATTACTCGCAAAATTGCGACAAACTAGCGAGTATATATGGTACTCGCAAATTTGCGAGTAAACTGGGAGTAAAATTCATTTTCGAGAAGCCATTTGTGACCGGAAAATTTTACTCGCAAGTTCCTCATAAATCATGATTTGCGAGGAACCTGCGACTGGAATGTTCCTCGCAAATTACCCATTTTCTTGTAGTGGCTTAAGGACAAGCAAATGGCAAGTCAAGGAGAGTTGATGTGTTCATAACTTAACTCATACTTAAAATCATTTAGTATGTGTTTTAGTTGCATTTAGTATATGAATAACGCATATTAGTGTCAAATCCTACTTTGCTTAGAAATAGAGTCTAGAGTTAGAATTTGTTTCATTTACAGGCATTTCTGTGCATTTTTGTAGGGAATGGTTCTTGGAAAAAAAAAGAAGAGTTTGTAACTTGACTCTTGGTTGAAATGAAGTAAAAAATAAGCATTAATCAACGAAAAATGAAGAAGAATATAAGAGACGTAAAAGGAGTTCGAGAATGGCCAAGAAATGAAGAAACTGCCAAATGTGGTGCTTCATCTCTCTGCCAGGTTCGAAGGTCGACTACATTGGGTCGATGGTGAGAAACATTTCCAGCAAGTTGGAAATGTTGTGCTTCATCGACCTAGGCAACTCGATGGTGGAGAACATTGAGTTGATGACTGGCCACATTTCACCCAAAAATGACATAAGGCAACACTCTTCTTTCTCATTTGTATATAAATAGCCTCCAACATTTTCAAGAACATAACTTTGTCACCTTCGAGATCATTTCCTCTTATATTTTCAGTATTTTCTCTTGATCTTTAAGATCAAAAGTCTCTCTTTTTAGATTTTTATCTTGGGATCAAAAACCCATTCTTTCTATTATGTTTATGTTTTCTATTCCTTTTTCCTCATTTCTCTTCTTTGATCATGTGTAAGTAGCCTCTTAGAGGGATCTTGGGTATTTGAGATTTGGCTACATAAGATTGTAATGATGGTGTTAGAGATGATTTTTCTTCAATTTCCGATGGATTAGAAGGTCTTACAGCTTGATTTGAATGAATCTTGATGTGTATGAAATTCACGCTCGAGAGGTGTTCGATGAAATGTCTAGGGGAACTTCATTCATGCTAAACTTAGCTTAGCAAACAAGAGTTGTTTGCTAGGGTGTTTAGTGACTATATTTACTTGTTATTAATGATTCCTATTGATTTATTAATTACAATAAGCGAGAGTTAAGGGATTGCAACATATAGGAAATGGTTTATTATCATGCGAGTGGAGTAAGCTATAGATGTCTTTGGTCATGGAGTTGTTCTTAATGGCTTGAACTAACAACACTATTACCACCTGACTAGTCTTTTCAATTACATTCACCCTTGATCCATCATTTTTACTTGTCTTTAGTTCTTGTTTTTGCATTTTAGTTTCATGCTTGTTTAACTTTCTAATTTTTCTTTCTAGCTTTACTTTATCTATCTTGTTTATGTTATTGTTGTTGTTTTAAATCAATTAGTAGATTGTTAGGAATAAAAACCCTTCTTGATTTGCTTAAATTACAATGAATTTTGTATTCTCAAAACTTAGACTCACCTAGCTAGACTTGTTCCTTATGGATCGACCTCCAAAGTACTACAACAACATAACCATGCACTTGCAGATTGTGTTGTTGTTACAAGATTAGTGCTTATAAATTATGAAGTTTTGTGTTTGTGAAAACAACGCGGAACAATTATGTGCACATACTCTCACCTTAGAGAAACTTTAGTAAGACTAAGCAGAGTTCAGTACTTAGGGAGAAGTTCTTTATACTCATCTTGCCTTTTGTGGAGACTCCTCAGAAAGCGAACCATAGATCACTTAATGCTAGGAAGATGATAGAGGTGAAAGATGAAGATGCTAAGGAGAAGAGAGTGGCGAGTTACACTTCTGACTTTGGCGAGATCATCACGACCATCCTAAGCCTCAGAGGCATAGATCTCAGCTTATAAACGCCTTTGGAGAGTGGTAGTGCTTTTCACTTTACATGAGTTTAGAAGACTCGATTTTGAGCAGGTTAGATTCATGGTAAAAAGACTTTTCTTAGCTCTACACGCCTCCTTTTTGGACAGATCATGAATATTTCCTTCCCTCATCCTCGTTTTTGCCATCATTTCAGGAAGATATCACTCTCTTTAACCCTAATTGCTTTCATATTTTGAAGCAATCGCCACTATGTCCTATTTTTGGATGAAAGAGTATTACGAAGTCAAGGACAAGATGACAAATGCAGCATTGCTTGTAGGAGATTCATATACTCGTAGCACCTCCACTCAAGGTTTTTGGACCCCGTCCAGCCGAGCATACATCGGAGGAGCTACGGACTTCTTTAGTTGAGCAGCAAGAGAGGAGAGTTCACCAAGACAGAATTTTAGCCAAAGTTTTCCATGTTTTGAGACATTGAGAACCAACACTTTTTAGGGTACTTCCATAGGCCGAGTAGAGACAACAGTTGAGGGAGAATTATAGAGTTTATCTTTGGTCTCAGAAATTGGGCATGAAAGTGCATACACTTCAGGTACTACGGAGACTGACTCTTCAGCACGAGTAGGGTTCACGCCTACTGATGACCCTTCCACTATACTTGACCAAGATCCAGTGGATATGGAGAATAGAAAACTTCACATTATTCATCGTTACGACACCACACACGGAAAAGGATGTGCTCTACTGGTTCTTCTACCTCACCTATCATTTAGGTTATCATCAGGTATCATCTACTATGTATTTTCCATTCATTTTTCTTGAGTCTTCTCTACGTTTCTGTCGACTGCTTTTGCACCGAGATGGAACAAGGTAAGTATGGGGGATTTATTCGTTACTGGCATCGTTTTTTTTCTTTTCTTATTTACTTTTTCTTTTTATTGTGTCATTTTGATGTTTTAGTGAGTCAAAACAGTTGGAAACTATCATATATTTTGCAAGAACCTCTTGTCTTGTGCTAACTTTCATGTTTCTTATGTGATAGTTAGTGACTAGAGAGTTTTCTTAATGGAATATTTTAACCAGATTGACATACTGATACGACCATATCCCCAATATTTGGGTTTTAGATGTTGGTTCCACCCTTGAATGAATTTAATTTCTCATTTTGAGGCTTTATATACTTTCGATAAACACTAAAAAATCATAGTGAGTACAATCCCTTTTACTGTTTCTTTCAATTAAGATGGATTTAAGGTTCGATGAAATGAGTAAAACGGCAATTACTTTAACCAAAATTTTGAACTATTGGCACTCATGAACACTTATTTCAGTTATGCTTCATTTAAAAGAAAAAAGAGAAAAAAAGAGAAAAAAGTGAGAGAAAGAGACCAATTGAAAAAAATAAAATGTTACTCTAGAAAAGTAGGAGAAAACCGATTCTTAAAAGCACTGATAGAAAAAAATAAATGATAACAAAAAAAGTAAGGGAAAATCAGCCTCTACAACAAAAAAATAGAATGGGGGTAGAGATGCAGGAATAATTAATGTGTATAGGAGCTTGAGTGAGTCACATTTTCTTTGATCAATATTCCCTAGATGAAAACACATTTAACTAAATAAGGAGCCGGTGGAGAAGCTTAGTTTATTGTGGATTGTGGCTTAAATTGGGATGGTTGCTTAAAAGATGGGGAAGTACGTTGAATTTCATTTCTATTGTTGGTGTTGTAGTAAGGTGTTGCACGATTGTTTACCACACAATTAATCCTCAATATTTATAATCTCTATTCTTAGCAATCACACAATTCACAAGTGCATAAATATGTCATCATACTACTTAGGAGTCAAATCCAAGGAAACAATCAACTAGAGAATAGAAATTAAGCTTTGAGAATACATATTCTTAATTAATCTAAGAAAATCAAGATTGGTTTTTGGTTTTTCTAAAACAATACTATATAACGCTCAAAAAAGCAACCTAAAATGAAAAAAGCAAGTAAATTAAACAAAAAAAAAGAAAATATGAACACATGCAATTGTGCAATAAAGATGATGAAAGATGATGGACCAAGAGTGATTATAATCTATTATCGTAGTAAGATGGTAATGACGATATTAGATCAAGTTATTGAGATCAAATCTTAGACCAAAGACAAATGTAGTATAATCCACTTTTGGTATAGAAAATCATTTTCTAAATAATATAACCACTCAACTTTCGCTTGTTGCAGTTAATAAATCATTAGAAATCATTGAGAGAAAGTCCATTTAGTCACTAATTAACTTAGCAATCAACTTTCGTGACTTAGCAAGAACTATGATCTCTTAGACATTTTAACAAACACTTTTTATGCGTAAAATACATACTAGTCTAGATTTTACTAGCTACTCTAAAATCTAGCATTAATCTTTCTTAATCCTTTGGAAACCTAAGATTAATCATACCTAACACCATTGAACATTAGGCAAATTTAAGCTACCTACTGAGCAATCCTAAAGAAGTGGTCTATGCGACATTGCACTTCTAATGAGGGAACTGAATATTAGCCAAATTTAAACTACCTATTGAGCAATCCTATCATTGTTCCCTATGGAATACAAATGCAATCTTATATGTTTCTAATCACCTAAGTTTTTACACATGAATGCAATCTATGTGAGCTTTAAAAACAATGAAATTTGTTTCTGTTTTCTCGATTTTTCA
This sequence comes from Anastatica hierochuntica, assembly GCA_900406275.1. NCBI lineage: Eukaryota > Viridiplantae > Streptophyta > Magnoliopsida > Brassicales > Brassicaceae > Anastatica > Anastatica hierochuntica. Next base: position 20,938 of record OVAN01002652.1, read on the forward strand.
AATTTTTTTTTTGTTTTTCGTAAACTTTCCTATTTACAATGCAATACTCAAAGGGATGCAAAAATAGAACGTCAGAAAAAATTGTAGTTCTAGTCCCATTCCTAGACTTAAAGTTCACCGTCCCGGTGAATATTTAAACCAAAAGAGTGTCCTTAAAATCATAAGATAAATGTGCAAATGTTAATGATATTTACAATGGTTAGGGATGGTACCTTTATTTTATTCTTGGTTTGGAGCCTTGTTGGTTTCGTTTTTCATTTTCCTTTTGTAGAAAATGGGGTTCGGTTCATCAAGTCGTCTTCCTCTACGTGTTTCCAAGTGTGATAAAGCTTTTATGGCCAAAGGAGCGTTTTCTTGGGAAATTGTTTTTTTCGTGACTTCACTTCCCATATCGCCGATTTTTATTTGCTACAACATCTCTCCCATTTTCCTCTTTGAATCCTCTAATTCTCGGCTCACTCTCTCTTCAAATATTCTTCTATCCTGTGGAAGTGGTTCATACACAACCTTTTCTCTCTTTGTTTTTGGAACGAATGGGAGTGGTTCTTCCATTTGGTTGCTCTGCCCTTCTCCTTTTATGATTCTTGGTGATTTTATCATTTTTGTTTCATTCAACGCTTTTTTGGTTTCCTCTCTCCCCGAGTGTGTGAAGATGAAATTGTCCAAATTGAAGAGGTTTTTTTGCAAAGGTAGAATAGGTATTTTTCCTTCTTTGTATCCCGGTCTAGTTCAATGAACTTCCAACTCACAAGAATCAAACATTCGTCTACTCTTTCTTCTCGAGAGCTCCGTTTTCCAGTGATACATTTGTGTGTTTGAAGAGTGGTGACATGAATACTCCAAAGTACATGACCAGAACCATCATACTCCTTACCCAAATCCTTGTAAGGTCATCAAGTTTCTAATGAAAAGAAAGCCTAAGTTGATGTCTCGACCAAAATCATCATCTTCCACATACTCTTCCCACTCACCCAATCGTCTCTCAAACCACAAAATAGTAGAAGTAATTCATTCTTAGAGATTCCCCCAATATACTTCCTTATCTAGGACTTCCTATCAGGTTTTGATTTTACCTCAATCCCGGATTCCTTATTTTGGTTGCTTGCGGACTAACATTGGCAAACTTCCCATCGTCTATCAAGTCACAAAAAGCATTTATTCCTTTCCATTCGGGAAACGTTGCTCCTTCTTTCATATGAAATACATAAGCCTTGCATACTTCCCTTATGCTTATTGAAGATTTAGTGTCTTTGATATTGAAGTTAAGAACTCCCTAAGAAGCTCTAGGACGTGTCAGGAATGGATATCTAACTAACATGGGTGCAAGGAAGTCCCTCACTTGGTCCTCAGATGTTACCTAATCCATTGATATCAAACCCTTTAGCCCCGTATCCTCTAGGACATAGTCATCTTAATGAAAACCAAAAGCTTATAATGGTTCCTTAGACAAGAACCTTGTTGGGGTGATCTTTATCCGTTCAAATTGGCTCTACATCTCTTTCTCATTCTCTCTCCAAACCGTGTCCTTTGTCACCACTGGTGGGGGAAGAGGAGCTCTTACAATTGGTTCTTTCCTAGGGCTTTCAAAATTAAATCTTCTTTGCACCTCCCTATTTGTGCCTTTGTTCCTTTTCCTTTCTTAGATTACGAAGGCATGAATGTATTAAATTTTCTTTAGGTCCCACATTCAAAGGATTCTTGTAAGTTTCCAAGAGAGCTAATGACAAAGAGTGTAGTAAGGTTCTTTCAAGAATGTAAATGGTTCAAGATCAACTTCTAATGCAACTTGAAATTTATTAGTACTAAAGATAGAAACTTTGAGCATTTAGCTTTCAAAGAAATGACGATTTTTGAATTTTCACCAAAACTTTTTTGGACTTAATCTAAATCCAAAATTAAAATGACCATAACTTTGTTTTTACTCAATGGAATTGCAAAATTCTAGCTGTGAACTTCATATATATCATAGGCTATCATTTGAAATAAGCAACAATTCCTATTACACAAGCATTCTCTAAGCTATTATAACCAATCTTAATATATCATAAATCTTGAAACCTTAGAAATCATCAAATGAAAAATTTTCAAGCAACTTTTCACCTTTCTTGAATTTATGTTTGTTTTTCAAACATACATTTGGTTTCTTATAAGATGGATGTTAGAAATGCTTCTTAATGGAAACTTAGAACTCTAAAGCTTTGAATTAAAAAGAGAAAAAAAATTTTGGAAATTGTTCTTGAAATATTTTTGAAAGAGGAAAGAGAAGAGATTTAAGACATATGTTAAATGAAGCAATTAAAGATAAAGAAACTATCTTGGTTGAAAATTTACCTTGTCATCGAACCCCCTCCCCCCATTTGCTAGGATCGATGGTAGCTCAACTTGTTCACAAAATTCCTTTGCTCCTTTGAATCATCCCGATGCACATAAAATCAAAACCAAAATAAGTGTAAGCAACATTTTAACTAATCTAAGCATGAAACTGAAGATTTACAATTATTTTATTTCTTTAATAAAAAAATTTCTAGGGAATGCCTTCCTAAGACACTCGTTTATTGCCATTAACTTGACTTTAAAGTGGTCTAGGATGGTATTGAATTCGAGCGAAGAAACGTGCTAGCTTCTTCAATCATCGTGTCCGCTAGGTAAGCCTTACACCTTTGATCATTCACCCTATACCCTCCTCGGAGATGATACTTTAGAACAAACGACCCATGAGGCATGACTTCTTTAGCAACAAATGGACTCGGCCACCTCGACTAAATTTTCCTACAAAAAGTTTTAATCTTGAATTGAATAACAAAACTTGATCTCCCTTCTTAAACTCCTTCTTGATGATTTTCTTGTCATGGAAGCCTTGGTCTTCTCTTTATATATCTTTGAGCTTTCATATGCATCTTGTCTTAAAGTCACAAGCTCTTCCAATTGTACCAACCTCTTCTCTGATGCTTCTTTGTCGTTGAAATTTAGCTTCTCTGTAGCCCATAGCTCATTGTATTCCAACTTGATCGGGAGATGACAGGATTATGCATAAAGTAAGTCGTTCAATAAGCCCCCAACGCATCATCAAGTTTTGTAGATAAATATTTTCTATGTACCCCAAGGGTCTACATGCGGATATCCTTGATTGGTCGGTTAGAGCTTTCTACTTGTCTCGAAAGTTTGTTGATGGTATGGTGTTGCAACTTTTTTTTTCATTCAATGCTCTTGAAGAATTTTTCAAAAACTTTGTTGATGAAATCGCTCACACCATCACTTATCACCATCTTTGTGAATCCAAACCTTGGGAAGATGAGCGTCTTGAACAACTTGACTATGACCTTAGCTTCGTTTGTCGGACTAGCAATTGCTTCTACCCATTTGGAGACATCACCCACTGTTACCAAGATGTAAAAATTTCTATTTGAAGAAGGGAATGGTCCCATAAAATTAATACCAGAACATTAAAGATCTATACTTTTAGTATGGGATGCAAGGGCATTTCGTTTCATTTTGTTATGCTTCCTTTCCTTTAACAAGCATCGTATTTTAAAACTACATCATGTGCATCCTTAAACATGGTTCACCACAAAAAGACTCGATTGGAGAGCTTTTTCCACCATTTTCAAAGTTGCATAGTGACCACTATAATTTTTTTGTAGCACTCATAAATTATTTCTTTGGCCTCCTCCTCCTGTAAGCATTGCCTATAAAGTTTATCCTTGCATTTCTGTTACAAATACAAATCATACCTATAGCAAAATTGTAGATCATGGTAGAATTTCTTTTTCCCATAAACCCCTATATATGAACGCTCTTTCCCACTAACTTAGTAGTTCACAAAATCGGCATATCAAGGGATTGAGCTAGATATAGCATTTGTGTATTCTTCATCTCATTGATCAAGTTGGTCATAAACTAGGAAAAAGTGTTAATAGAATTTACTTATTCTTCCAGTAGAGAATGGTTGATAGACAAGTCATATTCGATTCTCTTCCTTAATAAATGGTCCACCACCCCGTTTTTAGTCTCTTTTTGTCTCTTATCTCTATATTAAATTCTTGTAATAGTAGTATCCACCTCAACAATCTAGACTTGGAATCTTTTTTTCTAGCAAGTGTCTCAAGGCGGCATGGTTCATGTAGACTATCAGCTTAGACCCCACTTTGTATGATCTATACTTTTCAAAAGCAAATACTATAGCTAGAAAATCTTTTTCTATAGTTGCATACTTGGTTTGAGTCTCATGTAGTGTCTTTCTCACATTGTAGATTACATGGAACAACTTATCAATTATTTGACCCAAAATTGCTCCAACGGCAAAATAACTTGCATCCTACATAATTTCAAAAAGTAGCTCCTAATTCGCTGCTTGAACTATTGGAGCCAATATATCGCATCCATGATCTGTTTAAATGTCTTCATGCCTTTTTCATCAAACTCAAATGCCAACTCCTTGCAAAGAATTCTACTCAACGGTCTTGCGATTTGTGAAAAATCATGTATGAACCTTTGGTAGAACCCGCATGCCCCAAAAAGCTTAGAATTTCCTTAATCGTCGATGGAGGTTCCAAGTGTGTCATGACTTTAATCTTAGCTTTACAACCTCAATTCCTTTTTCAAAGTTCTTGTGCCCAAACACTTCTCCCAGTGGAGTACGAGCTTGGTTTCTTCACACCTCTTCAATGCCCTACATAAACTATGAAAACAAGCACCAAAGAAGCCTCTATATACGGAGAAATATTCAATGAAACCCTCCATACATTCTTCAATAAACCCATCAAAAATCGACTTCATGCATCTTTGAAAAGTTGGTGGAGCATTACATAAACTAAAAAGCATTCTCCTATATGCATATATTTCATAAGGACATGTGAAAGTGGTTTTTTTCTCTTGGTCCCTATGATGTATTGGTATTTGAAAGAAATCGAAACATCCATCTAGGAAGCAATAATATGAGCGATTTTCTAACCACTCTAACATTTGATGGATGAAAGATAACAGGAAATAATCCTTCCTAGTTGAAGAATTTAGCTTTCTATAATTCACACACATTCTATGGCCAGTTATTGTTCTAGTGGGAATCAATTTATCTTTCTGATTCTTTATAATTGTCATTCCTCCTTTCTTAGGCACTACATGCACGAGGGAAACTCATGTGCTATCCAAAATTTAATATATTATCTTTTTCTCAAGAAGTTTAAGAATCTCTTTCCTCACCACATCTTTCAATTTAGGGTTTAATCTCTTTTGTGGTACAACATAAGTCTTTGATTCAATTCATCCTCTAAATGGATCATGTGCATGCAAGATATGAAATTCTTAATTCATTCAAAAGCATTGCAGTTTCTATATCATCTAGATTCTCATTAAGGAATACGGGATACGTAGAACTGGGACCTAGAAAAGCGTCCCTTAGTACTATTGGAATAGTTTTAAGCTCCACTTTTGGTGTCTTTAATTCACTCTGATCCTCACCATTGAGCTTGCTAGTATCTTCTTTAGGACTCGACTCATCTTCGCCCGATTTTGAAGCTAGTACTCTTCTATTTATACTGGCTGAGCATTAAAAAATCTTGTATATTCCATGTCTTCATTTGAGAGAATCACATTCGCTTCCTTCTTGCAGACTAAGACTACTTCAAGGCCACCCTTTTTGTCTAACTCTTCTAATCTCCCAGCAAAATCATCATCAATGCTCTCAATTCAGAAGGCAGATCCATTGATAGTTGGCTTCCTTATGACATTCATGATGTTAAAGTTAACTATTAAGTCCCTTAGATGAAGATCAGTCTTCCCTCTTCGAACCTCAATTATTGCTCTGGTGGTAGGGAGGAATAGACGACCTAAAATTATATGGTTCAAAGGCTTCTCATCCATCCATTTCAACAATATCACATAATTTCTTAGGATTTACTTCACACTACTGCGGAAGTTGTACCTTTTGAAACTCGAATTTGGAAGCTTGCTCCAAAATTCGATGATCCATAACCTTTACATAATAAGCAAGAAAGACATACTTTTTCTTCATTTCGATGCAGTTCTCATAAGCCTTGTGATTGGCTTCTTCATATCTTTCATTAAACTCCTTTTTCATCATGTTCTGACTTTGTTATTGTCATTGGAGATTGCTCTTTGTTACCTCTTCTTGGTGATGAGCTTTGGGAGTAGCTCTCGTGGTAGCTTTATTGAACAAAGCTAACTTCTTCTTGTTGGTTGTAGAAAGCTTCTTTAATTTGAATCCTCTCCTATGGATCGACCCCCCCCCCCCCCTTTTTTTTNGGCTATATGGCTAGAGAGTTTTTGCTCATTCAAGTCACCATCAACCCCCTCCTCTTGATCCTTGTTTCTCCATTAAAAGTCCAACAAGAAACAAAGCTCAAAAGTCCTTTCCCTTCTTGGTTTGATCTCCTACAAATATAAAGAAATGCAATGTGAACTGCAAACAAATCTACTCTAGACTCAACTAAATGGAAATTGTCACTTAAGTGCAATATTTACATCCTAAATTCAATGAAAACATATACTAAATGATGTTAATTACTAGGTTGTTGGCCTGCACCCGGTGTAGGCATGAAAAGTTTAGGACAAACCTTAACGTTATTTCAGTACCCATTAGAATGTAAAAAACATTCGTGTGGGTTTTGTTTCGGTACTTATACCGGTCAGATTTTTCAAGTAAACAAGTTTATGATCTATTTATATATCAATGGAAGTTTTCATTTAGATACGATATCTATTTTACGGTTTAGTTTTTCGACTCTAGTTATTTTGTCTATCTCTAATCTCTTCTATACCATAAATAAGTCTTTATTAAACTATAAATTTATTTAAATAAGTTTTAGTTATCTTATTTTATTATGGATATATAAGAATTGGTATTCATTTTATTACACCACAACGTAAGTGGTACCGCTCTCACTACAACATTCAAAATGTGAAGATTAAATTTTTGTCACTCATCTTTTTTTTCAAACATCATTAGACCCCACACAAATTTTCATAATTTATTAAAAATAATCACAGTCAAAAATTTATTTTTCAATTAGAAAATAACTTAAGAACACAATACAGAAAAAAAGAAAATTTAAGAAAATAAACTCAAATAATAATAATTCATTATATCTATGTTCAAATCTTGTTACTATCATGCGGTGAAACTTTGTCATTTTCCTTTGCATTCCTCCTAGTTTCTCTCTAAGCTTTCTTCTTCTTTTGTTCCTGAACAACTTCATCGATTTCTCTTTTTCCTCCTCCAGTAACTTAACCAAATGCTCTAAGAAAATAAAATATCATATTAATCAGATTTTGGCATCAAATTCTCACTAACATTGGATGTAGACATGTCTGTTTCCTTTTGCAATATATTGGTTTCTCCTTACTAACCATGTGACTTAAGATCCGAGTAGTTATTAGCCAAAACCTTTAGATAATAAAATTAGGTAAATGAAAACTAAGATTATTATATATTATTTTGTCTAAAATGCTTCAATCAATGCAACAATAGAAAATTAATTGTGTGCATTAAACAATTCAAATACGTTAAAATTAAATATCACGAGGAAAATACACAAGTTACTATAGAATGTTATAAATTTTGAAATATATAAATTTTCTACATATTGAACATAAAACATAAGTATAAAAACTAATAATATAGAACTGGTAGTCAAATCTTATCATAATTTTTATTTTTCAGAAATTTTTTTATGTTTTTATGTATCTTATTATATAAAGTTGAACGCCCTTAAAGTTATCATGACACATAGGATAATTATAACTCCGTATATTTTGACATTTGTAATCATTAAAATTTTGATTATGAAATGTGTTAATAGAATAAAATAGATTGTCATATTCTCTTCTAACATATATATTTAAGATAACTAAATATAAATACTATTTAATACTTTTCCTATTATGAATTTAGAGTATAGAGAATTAGTAAAAAACATTAATTTGTATAAAAGTTTTTGATAATTAAATGCATACAGGTAATGTTGGAAAAAAATTAATATTATATATTATGTTTATTTAAGCCACCTATATTATTTAACTTTTATTTTAAAAAAATTGAAACCATGAAAAAATTATTATTATAAATAAAAAAAATAGAACATGTGAAAAAAGATATCTTAATTTGCTCAATATTAAAAATATTATTATTATAATCGGAAAAAGAAATCGAATAATATAATGTTTCGAAAATAGTTTATGGTTCTTTTATTTAAAAAGATTGAATGGTAAGTGAGTTACATTGGTTCCTTATTTATTTCTATATTTTTAAGATGAATAAAATAGTATAAATTAAATACTCTAATGTTTGGTAATTGACTTAAGAATTGTTGATTTATGAAAAGTGTTTGGCAAGTGAGTTACAGTGGTTCATGATTTGTTTGTTTATTTTAGAGAGAAATTAAATAAATCAATATTAAATTAAAATTCTAAATCTTTTAGCAAATCAAACTATAACGTTAATGTTGATAGCTCTCATATGAGCGAAACGTAAGCGTGAATCACTTAAGTGTACTTTCATTTAATATACATGATATGGAAAGTTGGATTAAAAGTTTATACCATGAGAAACCTAATTAAGTGTATACATTAACTCTATATAATATATTTTATCATTTTAAATCACAATTTTTCTGTAACATTATATATTTTTGTTGTAAATCATCTTCATTTTTCTAAAAGATGATCTAAGATTAATTTATATTTTAAAATATGTTATAATACCATTATACTTATATGTTATTATTTACTTTAAACAAATTTTCTATCATCATTATTTACAAACCGAATATAAAAGTTTGTCTACAACGATTAATGTTAAAGTCGATACCACATGTATATGGAAAGTCAATCAATTCTTAATATATTCATTTACCATAAATAATAAGATCAACTTTGATTTATTTGTTAAAATTATATGAAAATTTAACATATTTTGAATTTATGATTTCAATAAATGCAGAAAATATTAAAATATATAAAAAATTATATTATACTATTATTTTATTGGTAATTTAAATAAAATTAAGATTTTTTAAAACTGTGTATATGTAATTGAAACAAAGGTAAAATGTAAGAATGTAAATATAATTGTTAATACTTGAGCTCAAAAAAGGCAAACCTAAAAGTGTTAATATAATGTTCATAATATCTCGTCTAAAAAATTAAGAAACTATTTATGTAGTGATCGGATTTATTGTTTATATAATTAATTTTTCATCAGTAATTTTGATTTATATACGAAAAAAAAATTTACAAAAACTTAATATTACATATTTTATTTATTTAATCAACCTCTATTGTTTAACTTTTTTTAAAAAAATGGAAAACGTAAAAATATGATTATTATAAGTTGAAAAATTGAATATGTGATAAAATATTTCTTAGTTTTCTCAATATTAAAATTTTTATTATTATAATAAAAAAATAAGATCGAATAATATAATGTTTCAAAAATAGTTTAAGGTTATTTTACTTGAAAATATTGAGTAGTAAGTGAGTTACAATGATTCATGATTTATTTCTCTATTTTTAAGATGAATAAAATAGTATAAATTAAATATTTTAATGTTTGGTAATTGAGTTAAGAATTGTTGACTTAAGAAGAATGTTTGACAAGCAAGTTATAGTGGTTCATGGTTTATTTGTTCATTTTAGGGAGGAATTAACTAAATCAATATTAAATTAAAATTCTAAATCTTTCAACCAATCAAATTATAACGTTAATGCTGGAAGCTCTCGTATGAGCGACAACGCGTAAGCGAAAATCAGTTAAGTGTACTTTGATTTAATATCTAGAATATATTAAAATGTGAACACATCATACGGAGACAACTAAGAGGACCTCGAGAAAATGTTACATGCAACATGGTAAGTTTCCACTTTTCAAACCTCTTAATTATTCTTAGATTTTCTTTTCTTGAGGAGAAGCAAGAAGCTATGCCTAGGGGAGTTGATAACACGATTATTATTTTTTTTGTTTTTTGTTTGGATTTAACTTATTTATTTGCAAGTTTTTAATGTTTTTTCATGTAGAGATAGTTTTCTTGTATTTATGATATTAGAGATTAAACAGGTCAAATCATAAAAAAGATTAAGAAACATGTTGAAATGGCATTATTCATAATCCAAATAAAGTTTCAAGCCAGAAATAAGTAGGTACACATTTAAAAGCTTGAGTTTTGCATCTTACAAACCTGGACGAATCCTTAGTACTTGAAAGATCACCTAAATGGAAGCATTTCCTTCAAGTCATTCAATTGAAATTTGAGAATACGATAGAATTTAGAGCTAGTTTTCCAACACAAGTTGTTTAAGGTCATTTGGAGCTGTTATCAGGAAATTACATCTTATTTACTGAAGGTACAACAACCTACCCCAGAAAATGAAGCAAGAGGAACACATATGCAGTAATATCGATTGGCATTCTCGTTATATCGTTCAAAGGCAAATTTTCACTGGCCAATAGTTTGGGAAAAGCTTGTCAAACAGCATGAATAGGCTTCAGCCCCAAAAATGATTTTTCATAAATTGAGGACACCCAAGCAAGACCTATTGTTATAAATACGGTTTTATCTTCTTTAGGAGGGAGGCAATGTTTTAGACAGTAGTTGTTAAACTCATCTCATGATTTCAAGGATTTTTTTGTTCTTCAGTTTTAAGAGCTTCTCGGAGAAGATGTCACCTTTGTATCTCGATATTGAGAAAAAAATTTAACCTCATGTTCTTAATACAGTTGTTTCTCTGATTATTTGCTTATGTGTTTCGTTGTTCATGTTTGAGTATTTCGATAGTTAGGTTTTAGGTTTTTTAAAGGTTTCATGTCATCATAAGTGTTAGCCATTATGTAGGGTTTTATATTGACTTTGCCTCAGTTGATTTTAATCAATGTTTGATTCACTGCTTATTTAGCAATATGATCTTAGGTTTGTTTATATTCTAAAAGCTTTCTAAATCACCTGAAATAATTTTGACAAGCTAAGTATGCAGAGGCTCTGAAAGTAGATTTGCCCCAACTTAGTGACCTTATTGAATTTTTTTAACAATTAATGCATGTTTAATTTTTACAAAGACCGTGCGAAAATCTAATTCCTTGGCTGATTAGACATAGAATCTAGAGCCTCGAAGATGGAGAGGATTTACCTCACTTGTTTCGAGTTTTAGATGACTTCTAGTTTCAAACGTTAAAAATACTAATTCTTTGATTCATGATTCTCAACTAATTTCTTAATTGTCTAACACTTTTTTATTGATTTACACACCTTTAGTTCACTACAAGAAAACTGTCTTTTTGCGACTGTTTATTGCGACCGTATAAGTAGTCGCAAATATAGTGACCGTTTTACGTCATCATAACGACACTTTAACGACGTAAAAATGCATTGAGGTAAAATAGTCGTTAACTTATGACCATAACCAAGAGTCTGAGAAACGTCGCAAATTAGTTATTATTTAACGAGTAAACAACAAATAGTCGCAAAAGTGCAGCTGTTTTCAGACCATATCACGCAGTTGCAGACGGAGTGACAAAATAGTCAC
>OVAN01002653.1:5023-32467 GCA_900406275.1 Anastatica hierochuntica
GGATCCGTTTCGGATATGTTTAAAATATCCCGATCCGAACTCAAAATACCCGAAAATATCCGTTTCGACTCCGTTTCGGTTTCGTTTGAGATCCGTTTTTTTTGTTTTTCAGTTTTTAGATATGATACGGATCTGTTTACGTTTTTTGGAGTTTCGGATCCGTTTTGGATATGTTTAAAATATCCCGACCGGACCCAAAATATCCGAAAATATCCGTTTTGGGTTCCGTTTCGGTTCCGTTTGAGATCCGTTTTTTTTTTGTTTTTCAGTTTTTAGATATGATACAGATCTTTTTTTACGTTTTTTGGAGTTTCAGATCCATTTCGGATCTATTTAAGTAAAAAAAATTATTTAAGAATCCCATTTGGGGTTTTGCAATAATTGACCAAAATTGCTAAGAACCCCTTTGGGGTTCTTATTCTAAAAAAAGTAATAAAAAATTAGCATTGTAGATGGTCTAAGGCCATCATTAACAAAGAAACCCTTCATCGGTTTCTTAAATTGTTTTTCTAATATTTTTTTTGGATTTGATTTTAAAAAAAATAAAATAAAATAAAAAGAACCACCAATCGCAGGCCACCACGTGGCGGTGGGGTCCGCGATTGGTGGAGGAAACCATATCTCAATTAGAACAATTAGAAACCTTTTTTGTGGCAATGGTGGGTCCCACTAAATTTTAAATTAATAAAAAAGGTAAGATATCCATTTAAGAACCTTTGTTAATGATGCTCTAAAAACTCCAAAATAAGAGTCCGTCCTAACTTCTCTCTTCCTTTAATATTTTTTTTTTGGAGAAACTCCTCTAAGAAGCCAGCAATAGTTATGCTCTAACATATCAAATCTACAATCAAATCACGTACAATACAAAGAAGCAAATCTACACAGAGAAATCTAACATTTGGATTAAAAAATATTAATTATGAGATAATATTTTTCTAATTTATATGTTTATAGACATATAATTATGTTTTCACTTAAACATATAGTACATTTAAGTTAATCATATCTTTTATATAAAAAATAAATTTATAATTAATAAAAAATAAATATAAATATAATTGTATAAAACATACATTTATGATACGAAAAATTACATAAAACATGTAATATATACAAAATTTAAAGATGATATCACTTAAAATAATTTTACAACTATTGTCTCAATTTTACAACTATGGTTCAACACAAAAGATGATTTAGTCATAGTTATATACATATATGATGTAACTGAATTTTGACTTTTGACTCTTCTCTCTATCCAAAGACGACAAATCTAGCGGCATGATTTTGTTCGACACTATCGTCCGAAGTCTTTCAAGGCGTTGGAATCAGCGCTCAGCCTCTCTTCAAGGCTCTCCCCTCCTCATGGGGAAGAACCCAAATCGTCCCACCAAATCCAAAGGAAAGAACTCCTCTAAGGGCTCTTCGACCCCCATCCAGAAAGACTCTTGTCGAGTCGCAACCGCCGGATCCGAGACTCACTGACCGCCGCAAAGTCTGCGGCTGGTTCATCTACTACCCAAATCGAAGTCTCAACTACTGATTTGGACAGTTTCTCACCTAATCTGAGAACGACATCTTCGTCTCAAGAGACAAATCCTCAGAAACCTTCTGCGCAAGCTAATTAAACGGCGAACCCAAATAAATCAATCAAAATCAAACCAACAACCACTAAAGGACTCGTGGTGCGATTTAGTCAGGGGCTCTACAAAGAGGCTTGGAAAGAAAGGATACGACTTCACTCTAGCTTCGGAAGAAGCTTGTGTCACGATTCCAAATGCTATCATCGAAAAGCACAAGAAATCGTGGGACTGCTTTGTGTTGGGACAATTATATTTTGATCCTCCTTCACAAGACATTGTCCACAACATTGTAAATGGTATTTGGAGTCGTCCACCTTTGGGATATCATAATCTCGAGGATGGAAGGTTTTGCCTTCCTTTTTAAGATCCCAAACGCCGCAACAAGAGCTAGAGTCATCAACTAGGGGCTATGGAAGATCAAAGGACAAACCATGTTCGTAACGAAACATGTTCGTAGCGAAATGGGAACCTGGTCTGACACCTGAAAAACCAGAGCTAGCATCAGCTCCAATTTGGCTTGAGTTACGGAATGTGCCCCTCCAATTCTTCAACGATGATGAGAGCAATGCGAGCCTGGTGGGACTACCAAGATTCTGCCACCCTCAAACAGTGAATAAAACTAAACTTGAAGTCGCAAAGGTCCTTACCATCACATATCCGGGAAATCCTTTGTCGGAGGAAGTAAACGCCCAGTTTGAATCAGGTGAAATCATGCGCATTGGAGTCTCTAGCCTCTGGATCCCGTCGGTTTGCTCACATTGTAAAGAAGTAGGTCATTGCTTGATAAGGTGTAAGGCTACTACAGTTTTGTGGTCTTCTTACAACTCTACTGTTCATGAGAGCTTAAACTGTCATTGTGGTCAATCAGCCCCTGCAAGGAAGAAAAACCGCCACAGGAGATCAAAAGAACCACTTAGTGACCAGAGCAACCTTGCGATACAAAAGGTTCTGGAGACGATGTGAATGACGTGGACTCTTCCCCTTAATCGGGAGTGTAATAACCCTCTCGAACGGATATAATTTTGGCCAAGTGGCCGGATCGTGAGAAGCGAGAAACTGAGTAAGCTACTTGGAAGAAGGCAAAATTTTTAAGTTGGAATCCGGAAGAAGAGGTTGTACGAATGGATTCCTTAGGAAATTTAAGGGATTGGAAATGCCGACGGTTCGGCCTAAAAAGTCTTAGACGATCGGGAAATTAATCGGGAAATTATTCTTCGGCCAAAAGAGCTAAAATAGCCTTAAGAATGAGTGATAAGGATATTCCCCAGAGAATAATAGGTTTTTCTCTGAGAAATATTTTTCCTGACTGTTCGGACAATGCTCGGCACGTTCGGATCTGAGAAACGAACGTCCCAACACGTTCTGATCCGATCGGGCATTGTCTGGCACGTTCGGATACGTTCGGGTTAGTGTAAGGCACATCCGAACAGTGTCCAAGCAGTGTGCCTGCGTGCCTGGTTCACCAGTCTGGCTGCCTGCTTCAGCAGAAGCAGCTGGACACGTGTCAGCACGCGGGTCGAGCATTGTGTCCAGCAGTTTCTACCGAGCCGACAGTTCGTGCTTGTGGCCAGTAAGCTTTCTCTCGTGACAAACCTTATTTCTTCGTGCAATTTACCCTATAAATACCCTAGAGACCTTGTCTTAGTTTCCTCATCCGAAAACCAAACTTTAGCACACGGAAAAACCTTTCCTGAACACGAAAAAGCTTGCCCGGACGTATTCAGAGCGTTCGGACTCGTGCCAGACGTGTCCTGGAGCGTTCGGACTCGTGCCAGACGTGTCCTGGAGCGTTCGGACTCGTGCCCAAGTAAGTTTTTAAAGGAATTTCTCGTGCCTAATCGTGGTACTGCCGAGAACTATCGTGCACCTCGATCGGGACACCATCCGGGTAAGCCGGTCAACCCCGAATCATGTTTCTCGTGCACTTTGATTAACCGATCATGTATCCGACCATACCGGTCGTGTATCCGACCATACCGGTCATGTATCCGACTGCTGTTTATTGTTCGGATGCTTAGGATAGCACGTTACTGACCAAAGACTTAAGGAGAACGTGTTCGGGAAGTTACTAAGGCACGTTCGGGAGCTGCCGAGTTATCGTTAAGCATCTGGTAAGGGTTTCTCTCTATCCGGGTGTTAGGATACCCATTAGTTACGGACTAGTTCGTTTCTTGGTTATCAGATTAAGTGTGTTTAGGGTTGTGCCGTGAAGGAACTCGGCAAGTTCAGTCTGTGGGTTCCCGACAAAGAGTTAAACACTCGGAATCCGGGAGACGATAGGATCGGTCACGTTCGACCACTGTTTTTCCTTGGCCAAAATCGTACTAGAAATCTAAGGTGAGTCTCGGGTTATAAGATGGTTAGTTAGGAGTGATTAGCGCCTGCAAAACAAAAGTATTGCGTGTTGCATGTTACACCGTAGAACTATGAAATGGATAAGTGAATGAACGGACATAGGAAAACGTATAATGAGAATGATGATTGATATTTGGTGATTGTGTGATGCTTGTTTATTGATTTCTTGATATTGTTGATTGTGTGATGCATGCTGTGAGATATTGGGTTATATCGTCCGGACCTCGGCCCGAAGGGTATAACATAAATGTTGTGATGTGTTGTTATATGCATGTTGTGTGTTGTATCGTTTAAACCTCGGTTTGGACGATATAATTTGTTTGTGATGGGTTCGCTTGGTGAGGAACCCGAGATGATGTGATGGTTTGGCCCCTCTACCCGGTGATCTGAGCGGGATTTGTTTCCTGGCTCGACACTGAGCTCTTCCCGAGTTGATCTCCGGGAGGAGCTTGTTGCATGACGATGCGGTTGGGGTGTGGACCTCCATAAGCTACATGAAGTCTGTGTGACCGGCTTATGGTTGTTTTACATTGGCGATAGACCCTTGTCGGACTGCGTGAAGTCAAGGGCTCAGAGTGAGACCCTTGGCCGATCCAGCAATGTGCCTTACCTAGAGGTTGTGTGATGGGTTGTGATGAGTGGAATGGCCAACAAGATTGACAACCCTCGAGGGATTGGATGTGTGTTGCATTGCGTGATATTTATTTGAGTGATATGCTTGGATTGCTTGATAGTTTATTGTCGTGATGCTTGAATATTGATTGGTTGATTGGTTGATTATTTCATTACTGTGTATTGGGGGGAATGACTAATTTTAGGGAACCCGACTCACTGAGCAAATTAGTTGGTCATTAGACTCTTCGTTTTACAGGTAACCTTAGTAGATATCTGTTGGGTTAAGGAGTTGTGCTGCTGGCGTAGAGTTTGTGTCTTTTACAAATGAGTATGTATTTTAATAAGTACGATTTACAAATGGTCGACCGTATATATGTTTTATGTATTTAAACCTAAGTAATATATGAATAAAGTTTATTTGCCAAGTACTTGGGTTCCATATGGTACTAGTCCTTGTCCGGGACGAACCAACTAGCGGATCTGGAAGCGGGTTGCAAAGTCTTAATTTGGGTCTGTTAGGATACATGTTCTCAAATGTTTGATCTTGGGATTCTGGATTTGTTCTGGAAACCTCGGGTCGAGTGTTTGGGAGTATAGTTGTAGCATCTCCGGTCGGGACATTTGGTTAAGGTTAACTGGTCTGTCGTTCATGTTCTTGTTTGATTGTTGCACGACAGATTGGTTGACTTTGATCTAATCCTAATCGGGGGTGTTACAGGGAAAGTCTGCTAACTTAAACACACCACCTCCTCCTATGCTTGAACCACCAGGAAACACCAAGTTTGCATCTCCTGCTGCTTCTACCTCTTCTGCCTCTGAAAAGGAGCTATCATTCAAGTTGTGTGTCGATCTGGGTGCAAAACACAGACATCTTATCCAATCATAACAATCTGTTGACAGAGGTCCTCAAGTTTTTACTGAACTAAATGCTAGCCAGGACACTGGTTTTATTAAGGTGCTCTCCAAGAAGAATAAAAAGAGAGCCTGGGGGAAATCCCCCACCCACTAAACCAGCCTCTCCCCATGTGTACAAAATTTTTTGGATGGGATGTGAGAGGATTTAAATCTATCTACGCATAGAAGCGGTTTTTTGAATTGGTTTAGAAAGGAGAAGCCAAACTTCGAAGGTCTTCTAGAGACGCATGTAAAACAACAAAAACAGAGAAAGATCATCAATGACTTACTTGCCAGTTGGTCTTTTGATGATAACTACGATTACTCAGAGCTTGGTAAGATCTGGATCATATGGGATCCCAGTATTCAAGTCACCACCATCTTCAAATCCTTGCAAATGATCACCTATGAGGTGAAATTAAAAGGAATGCAATCCACTTTCCTAGTGTCTCTCGTTTATGCCTCTAAAAATGAAAGGCTCAGAAGGTCTCTTTGGGAGGAGATAATCAACGTGTCAAATCATGTAAAGCAGTAGAATAAGTCGTGGGTTGTATTTGGGGACTTCAATCAAGTCTTGGCCCCTGCAGAAACATCGAGTTCATAAACATTGAATGTAGACAGACCAACTAGACTTTTCAGGGAATGTCCTCTTCAGGTCTCTTTAGTGGACCTCACCTATAGAGGGAGCACTTTCACTTGGTGGAACAAGAGAGAAGTCTCCCCGATAGCTAAGAAGCTTGATAGACTCCTTGTAAATGATGAATGGGCTTTGTTGTTCCCTGAATCTACTGCTTTCTTTGGGGCTCCGATTTTCTCTGACCATGCTCCCATAAGCTTACAACTCCAACCAACTCGTCAAAAGCATAGGCTACCCTTCAGGTTTTATAACCTTCTCTTGAAGAATCCTCAATTCTTCAAGATGATTACAGAGGAATGGTTCTCTGTCAACTGCATAGGATCCAAAATGTTCAGAGTCAATAAAAAACTCAAAGAGCTAAAGCCTCACATTCGAAAGTTCAGTAAGACTAACTATTCATGTATTGAATTGAGGTTAGCTGAAGCTCACGAGTATCTACTACAGATTCAATCGCAACTGATGCTTGCTCCTTCAACTGAATTGGCATCCCAAGAACTTTTGGCTCACAAAAAGTGGTTGAAATTAAAAATAGCAGAGGAATCCTTCTTCTTGCAAAGGTCACTGGTCACTTGGTTACGGGAAGGTGATGCTAACACGAGCTATTTCCACAGAGTAACTGCGTCTAGAAATGCAGCAAACAAAGTACATTTCCTCATAGAAAATGATGGAAACCGTATTGATTCTCAAACTGGTATGATGTTCGCAGCTGATCCAGCAGTGAATATGGCCTCCCATGAGACCATTCCACTCTCCTGGGATTCAAATGTATAGACGATCAATGCACATACCTTGATGCGGACTTCTCAAATGAGGATATTAAGGTTGCTTTCTTCTCTCTCCCCAAAAATAAGACAGCAGGACCCAATGGTTACACCGTGGAGTTCTTTACTTCCTACAGGAACATTGTAAGGGCAGAGGTGACGACTGCGGTTAGAGAATTATTCTCCCCGGGTCAGATACTGAAGCAGGTAAACGCAACTACCCTGGTTTTGATCCCCAAAATTCTAAATGCGGCAGAAACTATAGATTTCAAGCTTATCTCCTGCTTAAACACAATTTACAAGGTAATTACAAAACTAATCACCGAAAGGCTTAAGGCCTTATTACCTAAAGTATGGTCGAACACACAAACAACTTTCCTCCCCGAGAGACTGCTTGCTGAAAATGTCCTACTTGCGACTGAGCTGGTGAATGGATACAATTCGAAAAACATCTCCTCTAGGGGATGCTAAACGTGGATATTAGAAAAGCCTTCGATTCAGTCTCTTGGATGTTTGTTATTCAGTCTTTAAAGGCCATTGGAGTGCCAGACAAATTTCTCAACTGGATTTGGTAATGCTTTTCTTCGGCATCATTCTCTGTATGTGTAAATGGTATGTCAGGAGGGCATTTCACAAGTGGTAAGGGCTTGAGACAAGGTGACCCCTTGTCATCATACCTTTTTATTCTGGTGATGGAGTGTTTCTCAAGGTTACTAAAGGTCAGATTCTCGGTGGGACTTATTGGTCATCACCTAAACACACAAGAGTTAGAAATCTCTCACTTGATGTTTGTCAACGACGTAATGATATTCTTCGACGGTTAACCTCGATCTCTCTAAGGCATTTTGGATGTTCTTGAGCAGTTTGCAAGCTGGTCGGGGCTAAGGCTAAATAGAAATTAGACGCAACTTTTTTCAGCGGGTTAGAGCTTAATTGAATTTGTTGTGCTAGTAAGTTACGAAATCCCTTCAGGCTCTCTCCCAATTCGTTATATGGGCCTACCTCTGATGCATAGAAAGCTGCAAGTCGCAAAGTATTCACCACTTCTGGACAAGTTGACTAAACAATTTAAAACATGGGCAGTACAATCTCTTTCCTTTGCATGTCGCTTGTAGCTCTTAAACTCGGTCATAATAGGGACCCTAAAATTCTGGTTCACTGCTTTTATACTACCTACATCTTGCATTCAGAACATCGAATCTCTATGCCAAAGGTTTCTCTGGTCCGATGATATTGAAAAAGGCCACAAGGCGAAAGTTGCTTGGTCTACTCTTTGTTTGCCTAAGAAAGAAGGTGGATTAAATCTCAGACCTTTGCAGTTGTGGAACATAAACCTCTGCCTCAAATTGTGTTGGTTGCTGTTCTGAAGAAGCAAATCTTTGTGGGTTGCGTGGCATAAACGACATCACCTGCGTAGAAAAAGTTTATGGCAACTAAGTGAGTCTAACTCCGTCTCATGGGGTTGGAGATCCCTATTGCGGCTTCGCCATTATGCTGATAGGTTCATAAGATGTGATGTTAGGAATTGCTTAAAGGTTCATTTCTGGTTTGACTAATGGACCCCATTTGGTCAGCTTATAAACTTTTTAGGCCCTGAGGGACCAAGCATATTGAGAATTCCCCTGAATTCACATGTAAGTGATGCTTGTAACGCTTATGGATGACTCCTTCCACCTCCACAATCGGAAAATGCAGTGATGCTTCATACCTTCCTAACCTCAATTCAAGTGCCAACATTGTCAAATGAGGAGGATGTTTTCTAGTGGGTTGTTTCTAACAGGAAACTTGACGCTTACAACTCCAAATTAACTTGGGAAAGTATCAGACCCACGAGCAGCCTAACGCTTTCATGATGTATGTTTCTCAACTGGACAAACTTCCCACAAGGGCCAGGCTTCTATCTTGGAGTTTAAATGTGCAGTTTAATTGTTGTATATATTCTGCTTACAAGGAAACCAGTGATCACCTGTTGCTCCGCTGTGAATTTAGTGCCTCGGTGTGGAACATGATCCAAGCTAGACTAAGATTCCCACCTCTGACTTTTATCACTTGGACAACCTTACTATCATGGATGAGAATCACGTCTTCAACGACACCAAAAACTCTCAGAAGGCTCACTGCTCAAGCCACAATCTATCACTTATGGAGAGAAAGAAACAACAGGTACCACAACCAAGTCTCTACCTCTCCATCTTGTGTGTTCAGGGATATTAACCGTGAAATCAGAAACTCCATTTTGGCTAGGAGACACCTGCGAAAGTTTAAGGATCTGATGGTCTTATGGCTTAGTCAGTCGCGGTCTAGTGACCTTGCTATGTTGTAACAATTACTTTTCTCCTTGTTTTTTAATCTTTTTTGGAAAGGACAAATTGTAATAGGTTATATTGTAAAGCCTAAACATTTATTATCCAATGGTATTTATATTCCTATCAAAAACATAATATAAGAGAGCGGAACACCGTGACTTAATGGTAAGGACGAACTGCTTTTTGGGAACAAGTTGCGAGTTCGAACCCTGCCGGAGGGAACTACCTCACGATGTCTCTGCTCATCCACACAGATATGGGTCTTTGCTTTCGGCCCATTTGAATACTCAGTGAGGGAGTTTATCCGTGGACTGGCCATACACCCAAGGGTGAGATTTAGTTTGTAATCGACCTGAATTTAATCTTTTTTTAACAAAAAAACGTAACATAAGATGTAATTGTATAAAGCAGCGAAACAAATACATTTTAGTGTTTGGGGTCTCTAAACAAAAGGTTTTTAACTAAAAAGTAATGGTATTTTAGTGTTTGGGTTCCCCTTGTGAAAATCTCTTAAATAAAAGACTTTCACACGGGATTCTTAAGATTTAAAAAGCCAAACACTAAAATATTATTATTTTTTAGTTAAAAACATTTTGTTTAGAGATCCAATAATCTTGGTCTTAGTTAGTAACTCCACCGACGATATTCGAGAGTACTCTCCAATAATCTACTGATTTTTAAACAATATTGTGACAAACTTAGTTTAAAATAAAGAATACAAATATACAGTAAGTGTGTTCTGTCGATTGTTTGCAACAGGTAAAAGCTGCTTCTATATATTTTGAAAACATATATAATTATATTATCTCGTTCTTAATGAACCCAAAAAAATCTCCTTGATAATGTTATTTGGTTGATATACAAAACTAATAGCATATATTTGTTTTCCTTTGCGATATGTAAACGTCGAAAGTATAGGGTTTTTTTGTTAACCATGAGGAGGGGATTAAGTTTGATATATTGGGCATGCAAATTGCAATCATGGGACAATATCTTGGAGCACAAGCAAGTAGCACAGTTTTGCTAAACGAAAATACACTATTTATTGATAAGCACAAGGTTTCTTACAAGTAATTAATAACAAAACAACATCATAAAAAACGAAACATATATAGAAAAAACAAAGACTTAAAACATACAATCTGAAGAAAAAGACATAACTAAAACATAATAATTATGAACCATCCATCGATATTTGGTTTATGGAGTTAAAAGAAAATACTTTTTATCATTAAGGATGAGGAAGAACTCCACCACAATCGCTTCCACCGCCGACTCCGCCTAAACCACCTGTACCGCCGAGTCCACCTACACCGCCTGCACCGCCGAGTCCACCTACACCACCTCCAAGACCTGAACCACCACCAAGACCTGAGCCGCCACCAAAACCTGAACCACCACCTAGACCACCTAAACCACCGAGACCACCTGCACTACCGCCGCCGAGGCCACCTATTCCACCGCCTACAGGCAGAACTCCAGCGACACCACCGACTCCACCGGCTACACCTCCAAGACCAGCTCCAATACCACCGACTCCACCAACTCCAGCAGCCCCACCGACACCAGCAAACGCCACAAAGTTCTTTTGGTCGTCAAGACCAGCTCCCACATTCTTGACCGGGGCCGGTCTTGTCGCGGTGACGGCTTGAGCCACCATGAGAGCAACGAAGAACATGGTTAAACACCTAGTTTCCATCTCTTTTGTTACTCTTTTTTGTAACTTATAGCTCTATATTAATAATGTGTCTGTTTGTTGTAGAGAGAGAATAGTGAAGTGAGCATATTACATTAGGAGGTTTATATAGGAAAATGAAGAGTTAAAGATTAGGGTTACAAAGAGACAGATGGAGATATGTTGTAAACTAATGTTGGACCATCTCATCTCTTATATGTTCAAAGCAGATCCCTCCACGTCTACAGCTACATTCTAGCTCTCTTGTATATTCATACAGTAAAAGTTAAATCTTAATCCATAATTTATTTTTTGGCGAAATAACTAGGGTAGGTACCTAACACTAGTTACTAGACTTCCACTCAAATACCAAAAAATGGAATAGCAGGTACTAGGGAGAGGCAAGCGTGGCAGACGAGGTCGCGGTACCTAACTCTAGTTAACACTAGTTACTAGTTCGTTTATTACTTTGATTGGTTGATTAAATTTCTTCCTAGGTTCATTCGTAGGATAGAGATTTCAATTATCATTATGTTTGGAAAATTCCCTCCAACACCATATGTTTTTAAAAAATATCCACAAATGTCACTCCCTTTTTGTATTCACAAATGCCATAAAGATGAGTTGAAAACGAGAGGTTCAGAGCTTGGTTACTGTTTTTTTTTTTTTTTTATAATCGTTGATTACCAAAGGTGAAAAAAAAGAGTTTGGATACTTTCTTTTGACAATTGTTGATTATGCCTTTTCTTATTTTTAAAAAATTTGTAAGTTCCAATTCAGTGAGTTTTCTTAACTTTAATTAAACTTTAATGAATTTTCTAAACTTTGATTAATTATTAAACAATGAGGTTTGGGTTTTAGGATATAAGGATTATGTTTTAGGGTTTATTGTTTGGATATTTACGGTTTAGTTTTTTTTTTTTTATTAGTGTTAATTAATTTTCAAAAAGTTGAGATTTAGTATTTAGGTTTGGGTTTAGAGTTTCTGCTTCGTGTTTATTGTTTATGGTTTATGTTATAGGGTTTCGGGTTTATTGTTTAAGGTTTCACGGTTTATAGTTTAGAGATTAGTTTTTATTCTTGTTAATTAATTATCAAAAAAATTTGGATTTGGGGTTTCGATTTCAGGGTTTAGAATTTATGTTTGGGGTTTAGCATTTAATTTTATTTTTATTTTTTATTAAGGTAAGTTAATTATCAAAAGTATTTGTGTTTATTATTTATGGTTTAGGTTATAGGGTTTCGAGGTTTACGGTTTAGGGTTTATTATTTGGGTGTTAGAGTTTGATTTTATTTTAATTTATTTTAATGTAAAATAATTATAAAAATTGGCGTTCGATGTTTGAGCTTGGATTTCGGGTTTAGAGTTTGTGTTGAGGTTTACTGTTAGGGTTTGTGTCTATGGTTTATGGTTTATATTATTGTGTTTATGTTTTATGGTTTCGAGGTTAATGGTTAACGGTTTAGTTTTTAATTAACGTTAATTAATTTAAAAATGGGATTTGCGTTTACAGTTTTGAGTTTTAGGGTTTAGGGTTTAATAATTGGGTTTTAGGGTATATATTTTATTTTTTGTTTATCAACGTTAGTTAACTACAAAAAAAAGGTGAATTTGTGAAATAAAAAAAGATTAATTGAGTTTGTAGGTGAGAGATTAGAGAGAGATAGGAAGAGAAATAGGAGAAAGATGGATTTTGGTTATTTAGTGAAATAATGTTTTTGTGTTTATTATTTATAATTTCCTAAAAAAAGTTGGTTTGGGATTTGAGTTTATAATTCAGAGTTCCAATTTATGGGTTTATTATTTGGTTTTTCGGATTTTTGTTTTTATTTTATTTTTTATTAACATTAATTAATTATTTAAAAAATTGGTGTTTGAGGTTCGAGTTTGAGTTTAGGGTTTAGTGGATAGATTTTCGGGTTTATAGTTTAAGGTTTAGTTTCTTATTTATTTTTATTAGTGTTAATTAATTATAAAAAGCTGGGGTTTGGTTTAGGGTTTCAGGGTTTATAGTTTATTATTTGAGGTTTAGGATTTAGTTTTATTTTATTTTTATTAACATTAATTAATTATCAAAAATTAGAATTTCGGGTTTGAGGTTTATGATTTGGTTTTAAAGTTTGGGGTTTAAGGTGTATTTTTAGGTTTATAGTGTATTGTTTTTTTTTTTTGCGTTTGCGGTTTAGCTTTTACGGTTTTAGATCTAGTGTTTGTTGTTTATAGTTTTAAAATTTAGTGTTTAAAATCTAGGGGTTAAGGTTTACTTTGTGTTTTTCATGTATATCTCTCGAGAAGTAATTATGTCTATTGAAAAGTTATCATGTCGATAAAAAATATTAAATATATGTGATATAAAAAAATTGTACAAAAAAAATGTACACGAAGAAAAACAAATGAAACGAAAAAGAATAGCCAAAAAACAATTTCTCTCTCAACAAAAACTCAAAGTTTGACAACTAATATTTAGGGGCAAAATCGTCATCTCCATTTAATGTTTATGGCATATTTGTGCTACTGGAAAGTGATGGCATCTAATGCAACTTTTTGGAAAATTATGGCAATTTATGTAATAACTTTTTAATAAAAAAAAAACTAGGGGTAGGTATATGCAAAAGATTATCGTCGTAGTATAGGTATATGCATTTTAAATCGATTTTTAGATTCTAAGTCTAGTGTTAGGAAATGTTTAGTCATTTTTGGGTTTTAAGTGGCATTTGTTTATGTATGTTGATGTACGAACGTATTGTTGCGCCATTACTCGTAAGCATGCAAATTTGTCTTAACATTAAAATAGTTATTGTCAGATTCTTATACTAAACCCTAAAATTTAATTCAGAATGTAGAAAATAAAAATGAAATATGTGAATATAATTAATAGCTTAGGTATATTCATACATATACTAATACTGAATACAAGTGTAGTAAATGAGAGCATGCAGAGCATGTGGCTGCCCCCAAAGGCCAAAGTTAATAGAACATGTAAATGCATTGAATTGATATGGATTTTTAAAAATAATTTAAATCCATAAATTAACTTCCTTGAGAAAAGATGATGTATAAACCCTAGCCTATATTTGTAGAGGCAATATATAAGCGCAATAAAAATGCAAAACTGCAATAAAGCATTGAAGAGACTAGAAAGGCTTCTAGAAGTTAATCTTTTCTTCACAACGTAACCACTGAATGAAAACAAATACTAAACGATCGTCTCATTTTTAATCGCATTAAGCATAAGTTAGGTGCTTATTAGATGTATAATCCATATGGTGAAAATGAACCTTGTTTGAAAAGTTGAGAATGTAAGTTATATATTCATAACAGATACCGAAGTAGACACACCTAAACAAGTGGAATATAAATGTGGTCATCACTGAAAAAAAATAAATGATCACGAGATTGCAGTCAGTAGCAATATTATTCTATCCAAGTCGTCTGCAATATTATGAATGACAGCCTGATGCCAGTAACGTTACTTGTTCGTGGGGCCTTACTTCCTTAACTATAGACTAGTACTTCACTTAATTCATCTCTCTCTCAACGTAAATATGTTAATAATCCAGCCCCAAAATCGGAAAACGGGTGCCACCTACAAACTGATTCGTACAATATAAACGATTTCAAATATATATTAAATTGGCTTCGCTATCTTACCGTCTTGGTGAGGATCACCAAATAGCACAAAAATCTTGAAAAATCGTATGTTGTTCTCTACCGGCTGCAGAGAACTATAAAAAGATGGGATCTACCTAATTTCCTAAGTTGTCGGAATTTTTCGCATCGTATTATCGGAGTAGGTTGCTCTCGATGAACTCTTCGAACTTGCAATCGACACGACTCTTTACTTAAAACGAGTTTCCGATAGCCCGCAACATCTGTACTCTCTCTCGTCTTGGGACTGTTACTAATACAATTGTAAATATGAAACTTCAATAAGTAATTATGTTACTTATAAATTGTGGTATAACTATAATAGACTAAGTAGAAATTAGCATTCTGTTAATGAGGCTCAATAGTTTGTTAGCTAGTTACTTAGTATTAATTAAGAGTCAAAGATATATAAAGAACTTGTATAGTCAACATTATGTTTATGAGAGTATCAATACAATTTGAACAAACACTTTATCTTTTCTCTCATCTTCTTCTCCGATTTGTGACTTCTCTTTGAGTTGATATTCACTTCATATCATGGTATCAGAGCGAATCAAAAGCTTCTGCATCTTCTTCGTTCTCAACCGAAAGTGATCGATCATTCCTCTTAGATTCATTTCTCAGATTCGTGTTTTTGTTTCTTCAAAATCCTTCAATCGAAGCTCATTTTTTCACTTTCCTTTTCTCGATTCCTTTCTCAAAGACTAATCAATGGCGTCGAATCTCAATCACCAACATTTCATAGCTTCTACAACATCGATTCTGAATCTCCAACAACAAATACATGAAGCTCGAAGCTCTTCAATGGCGATTCGTCAATCAATCGATCTATATAAATATCCCTATTATCTGCATAGCAACGATCACGCAGGTCTCATCTTAGTATCTGATAGACTCGAAGGTGGAGCATATTTTCATTCATTGAAAAGATCAGTACGTTTAGCTCTTAATGTTCACAATAAGCTAGGTTTTATAAATGGAACCATTCCACAACCTTTTGAGAATGATATCAATGCTGGATCTTGGTCGAGATGTAACGACATGGTTTCAACTTGGCTATTGAACTCAATCTTAAAGAAAATTAGTGCTAGTCTTCTTTACTTACCAACTGCTGAAACTGTGTGGAAAAGCCTGATAAATAGATTCAAGCACGATGGTTTAGCTTGTATTTTTGAGATAGAGCAGAGATTATGTGTGGTGAATCAAGGTTCAAGAGATGTTACTTCGTATCACACAAAACTTGTCACATTGTGGGAAACATATGTGAACTTTGTAGAGCTACTTGTATGCACTTGTGGGAAGTGCGAA
This sequence comes from Anastatica hierochuntica, assembly GCA_900406275.1. Taxonomy (NCBI): domain Eukaryota; kingdom Viridiplantae; phylum Streptophyta; class Magnoliopsida; order Brassicales; family Brassicaceae; genus Anastatica; species Anastatica hierochuntica. The sequence goes on from OVAN01002653.1 coordinate 20,807, forward strand.
TGTGAAGCTGCAACAAGCTGGAAAAGAATGATGGATAAAAACAAAACTATGAAATTTCTTATAGGACTAAATGAGTCATTTGAGGCGACAAAGAGACATATTCTTATGCTTAAACCTTTGCTAGATATTGGAGAAATCTTCAATATGGTGTGTCAAGATGAAAGACAGAGGATTCTAAAGCCTATAAGCAGTGAAAATGTCGTGTTTCAAGCAACCATAGAAGCAGAGAATCAGTACATAGCAGCTTATGCAAACTACAAACCAAGACCAAGGTCAGTATGTACACATTGTGGGACGACAGGACATGTAGTCACAAAATGCTACAAGCTCCATGGCTATCCACCTGGCCATCCTGCAAATAAATCAGTCTTTGGTTATTATGGTCAGAAAATTGTACCTCCTCAGAAAAACTTTATCCCATATCAAAATTAAAAAGCTCTACCATTAAACCAGCAATGGAAACCAATGGTTGGAAAGGAGAATTCCATTGCAAATGTGGTGTCAAAAGTTAATGGAACAACATTGGATCTGAGTACTTTCAGTCCAGATCAAGTGCAACAGCTGATATCACAATTAAATGCTCAAGTTCTTCATCAAGAGAAATCAGTTCCAAGTTCTTCTTCCATCACAAATCATGGTGTCATGGCTTTTAATGCTTCTGCAGGTACCATTCCATTCTCTTCTCCTAAAATTCTTCTCAAAAACAATTGTCTTACCTATAACCACAATTTCCTAGTCACTTTATCTACCTTGATTCCAAGTGATGCTTGGATTTTAGATAGTGGAGCCACTAGCCATGTATGTTCAGACCTGACATTATTTGCAGAAATTAGAGCAACAAATCATATAACAGTAACTCTTCCAAATGATGTTAGGGTCCCAATAATGCATATAGGTTCTGTGCATCTCTCAGTGAACATTACATCACATGATGTCCTGCATATTCCCTCTTTCAAATTCAATCTGATTTCTGTTATTTGTTTGCTTAAAAAGAGTTTATGCTCTGCTCATTTCTTCCCTGATCATTGCATAATTCAGGACCTTACTTTGGATCGATGATTGGGAAGTGTAGTCTGCATCATAACTTTTATGTCTTCACATCAAAATACTTTAAAACCTGAAAAACAAGAAATTTTTTGCAATGCCTTGATTGCTGATGGAAACCTCTGGCATCAACGTCTTGGACATCCTTCTACAGCCAAGTTACAAAGCATTCCTTTGATTTCTATACGTGTTTCATTTACAGATTCTCATTGTCCTGTTTGCCCTTTAGCAAACCAAAAAAGATTGCCTTTTGTATCAAACAATAATCTAGCTAAAACCTGTTTTGATCTTGTTCATTTAGACATTTGGGGTCCATTTGCTAAAGAAACAAATGAAGGTTATAAATACTTTCTTACTTTTGTTGATGATTCAACTCGTGTTACTTGGATTTATTTGTTAAAAAGCAAGAGTTATGTCTCCACATTTTTTTCCAAATTTCCTTAATCTGATTGAAAATCAGTATAACATGAAAGATAAAGCCATTCAATCGGATAATGTTCATGAATTAGATTTTGGAGATTTGATTCAACATAGAGGAATGATTCATTATTACTCATGTGTAGATACCCCTCAATAAAACTCAGTTGTAGAACGTAAGCACCAACATTTACTCAATGTAGCTAGAGCTTTATATTACCAATATAATGTTCCTATTTGTTATTGGGAAGATTGTGTGCAAACTGTTGTTTATCTTATCAAGAGGACTCCTACTCCATTGTTAAATAACAAATCTCCTTATGAAAAATTGGTTAATAAAGTTTCTGAATATGCTCATTTAAGAGTTTTTGGATTCCTTTGCTATGTTTCTATTTATCCTAAGACCAAAACAAAGTTTTCACCTAGAGTTAGGCCGTGTGTTTTCTTAGGTTATCTATTTAGTATGAAAGGTTATAAAGTTTTGGATTGTGAAACAAATGTGTGTTATGTGTCCAGAAATATTGTGTTTCATGAATCCATTTTTCCTTTTAAAACAAAAGGCTTTCCTCATCATGATACAATTTTTTTTCATTCAGTTATTCCTTCACCTATTCCGGATAATATGCATGATGATGATTCTCTTTTACATCCTCATATCTCATCTGATGATCAAGTATCATCTGATCATGTCACCATAGATCATACTCAGGATCCATTTAGGCATATAGTTATGCATTAGGATCATCTAGTGATAATGCTACTGAGGCATTAGCACCTACAAATGCATTAGAACCTAACATCATTAATAACGTGCCTACTATTTTTGGTGATTTACCTGCTCAGTCTCTTGTGAATAATGAAAGGCCTAGACGAGATTCTAAGGCTCCTTCTTATCTAGCTGACTATCACAGTTACCTTTTACAAAACACTTCATCCTCTTGTCCTAACTATTCTTTAGAAAATCACAAAACTTCTCATCAGAAAACATCAATAGTTCTTCTTTATCATTCCCTGATCACACAAATCCTTATCCCATATCCTCATACATCTCATATGACAATTTGTCCCAACCATATAAATCCTTCATTCTTTCTATTACCACTCAAACATAACCTCATAACTTTGCAGAAGCCATTAAGTATGTGGAATGGACTTAAGGAATGAATAAGGAGCTTGGTTCTCTTGAAGAGAACAAGACCTTTACTATGGTGTCTCTGCCGCCTAACAAAAATGTTGTAGGTTGGAAATGAGTTTACAAGTTGAAGTTTAACCCTGATGGTAGTATTCACAGACATAAGGCAAGGCTTGTTTCCCAAGGTTTTACTCAGCAAGAGGGCGTACACTACCTGGATACTTTCTCCCCTGTGGCCAAGCTTCCAACTTTGAAGCTTATTTTTTGGATTGACAGCTTGCTTGGGTTGGAGCTTAACTCAAATGGACGTCTCAAATGCTTTCTTACACGACACTCTGGATGAAAAAAATATATATGACCTTACCTTTGGGCTATACTCCACCACCAAGAGTTTAGTTGCCAGAGAATCCTATATGTAAGCTCCATAAATCTCTTTATGGTCTCAAACAGGCGTCAAGACAATGGTATCATCGTTTCTCAACAGTCTTTTATAAGTTGGTTTTATTCAATATCAAGTAGAGCATACTTTATTTACTAAGTTGGATGGTAATTCTTTTGTGGCTCTCCTGGTCTATTTGACGATATAGCTATTGTAGGAAACAATGATACAACTGTAGAGAATTTCAAGAAGATACTTCATGCTGCTTTTAAAGTTAAAGACATGGGGCCCCTAAAGTATTTTCTTGGATTGGAGATTGCAAGATCTGTAAAGGGAATTTTTGTTTGTCAACGAAAGTACACTCTGGATCTCATTGAATCTGTTGGTTTACTTTCTGCTAGACCTTGTACAACACCAATGGATCCAACACTTTCTTTGAGCCTAGAGACAGGTACACCTTCGCCTAATGCCACTCCTTATAGAGAGATTATTGGAAAGTTTCTGTATTTGACATTGACAAGACCGAATATAAACTTTTCTAAACACAAGCTTAGTCAATATCTTTATAAGCCAACTGATGTACATATGGAAGCAACACAAAGGGTTGTTAGGTATCTCAAGTATAATCCAGGACAGGGCTTGTTCTACTCTTCCAGTACAGAGTTGTGTTTGAATGCTTTCGCAGGTGCAGACTGGCTGCTTGCAAGGAATCAAGGAGATCTGTTTCAGTATTTAGGATCCTCCTTAATTACATGGAAGTCTCATAAACAGAGAGTAGTGAGCCGGAATAGTGCAGAAGCTGAGTACAGGTCAATGGCAGATGCTACATGCGAATTGCTTTAGCTATTTCAGTTGCTCAGATATTTACACATTTAGGTTACATCTCCAGCAAAGCTCTATTGTGATAACAAAGCCGCACTTCACATTGCTTCAAATCCTGTCTTCCACGAGAGGACAAAGCATGTAGAAGTTGACTGTCACAATGTCAGGGATCAGTTGAAGGCTGGTTTTCTCAAGACCTTTCATGTGGACACCCGGAACCAACATGCATACATTTTAACAAAGTCATTGGCTTCAGCTTAATTTCACTATCTCTTGTCTAAAATATCAATGTCAAGCCTTTATCTTTCTCATTCTGCTCCAGATTAAGGCTTGAGGGGAGTGTATTAGACTACGTAGAAATTATCACTCTCTTAAGTTTGTTAACATTATGTTAATGAGGCTTAATAGTTTGTTAATTAGTTACTTAGTATTAATTAAGAGTCAAAGGTATATAAGGAACATGTATAATCAACATTATGTTTATGAGAGTATCAATAAAATTTTAACAAATACTTTATCTTTTCTCTCATTTTCTTCTCCCATATGAGACTTCTCTTTGAGCTAATTTTCACTTCGTATCAAGCTAAGAGAGTAGAAAAATTGGTGGTGGAGACTAGTTTTGATTTTTTTGTTGGTCGTTAATTGGAGCAAATGTCATCAATTTGAAAACAAAATTTTCATCTATGGTATATGTTGGACTCGGTTCAAAATTATTTTTAAACCAGTTTAAATAATAGAATACCAATCATGAGGTTCATTTATCACAAAACAAAAAACTATACGTCGATTCTATACTAATTAGTAGAATTTTAGTGGATTAATTCATATACAACAGTCAATTTCAAAGAATAGGTTATTTTCTTAATGTGAGCATTTCTCCTAAAATATATATTCTCTTAAAGGAGATAACCGCCGTCATGTTTGCAGTAACTCATATTTTTTTTGCGCAAAAGATAAAAACGCACACAAAATCTGTTACCGAAGTTCAGTCAATTTTTGTCTACGTCTCCAACCTTGCTACATATCTTTTTTATTATCAATTCGGAAAATTTACAACACTCTCAACTCACATCCGATCCCATATACACTTAAAAAATTACTCTTAGTTTCTTTCAGATGAACAAAAAATAATAATTTTTCACTCTCCTCTCACGTTTTCTCTTCTCTCTCAGAAGATCTTCTTCTTCTTTGTCAATTTAGGATGATCTTCATCTTTTTACCATGACCATCTTTCTATAGGAAAAGGAGTGGAGTTGGTGGAAAAGTGATCTTTGACAAAACCATCGTCGCCTTCTTTGACTCTCAATTACGGCCACCGTCTGAACCATCGTATCATCACCGCCGATACACCGTCCATGGTGATATGCGACTAACAATCTTTCACTTGAAGACTGATTTCAATCTGTTTTCACACTTTGAACTATACATCAGGTCTTCCAGGCTTGTTACTACAACATGCAACCTGAGGTTATACATAACTTCAACTTCTCACACGACACGACTTCTGTCAGCATGTCTCCCGGGTTCTTACTTCCAGAGATCTTCTCAAGCACCGACACTTAATCTTCTAAAGCTGATATGATCAAGTGATACCAAAGTTGTATGTGCTTCGTCCAAACATGGTAAAATGGATTCTTTGCCTAATCGCTGACATTTTAACTATCACAGTACAACACCCTTTTTCTTGGTTATGGCCTAGCTCTTGTAGAAATGATTATAACCATATCATTTTATTTGTTGCCTATGTCACCGCAACATACTCCGCTGCACAGCTTGATACAGCTACTATTTTCTACAACTTTGAAACCCAACAAATTGCAGTACCACTAGAAGTGTAGACATACCCGAATGTGCTCTTCCTATTGTCAATTTCGCCTCCATTGTCAGCATCAACATATCCATGCAATCTCATCTTAGACTTCTTAAAACATAGCGTCAAAATTAGATTCCCTTTCAGATACCTGAAAATCCACTTAACAGCTTCCCAATGTTCTTTATTCTGGAATAAAGATCGATCTTCTACATTACTCCTAGTATTCGAATTATTGTCTTCTCTCCCTTGAAGAACCATCGAAGACCCCTGAAAAGTTTAACGCTTATAAGATATTTTTTAGTTCTTTATCCGGATTAAAAACTCGAATCAAACCGCAAGAGAATGGATAATCTCTTGTACCATAGAAAGAGGTCAAACCACAAGGAGCAAAGATTAGTACACTAAGTTCTATATAAACTTTAGTTAAGCTAAATCAAATAGACAGAGTAGTAGTTGATTCAATCTAGAGATTATTGACAATATAAGAGAGGCAAACTACAAGAAAACAAGAAACAAGTACCAAATAAAGAAATAAACAAGATAAAATATGAAGTTTGCAAATGAGATATGAAAGCAATGTGGATCATAAGCTAGATAATAGAAATAAGGAGATCAAGTGCTAATCAATGATGCTCAAACAAGCAATAAGAACCATCCAATGGCAAGAATCAATCAAAGTCAACTAACTCATTCCCATGAGACTAATTCATATATTAATCACTTAATCATACAAATGTCCCGATGATAATTAAGCAACTAATAATCATTAAGCATAAGTCCTATAAACCAACAAATCATCTCAATCAACTGTTCTCATAGGTTGAGAATGAAAAGCATGTTTGAAGTTCTTTTGAGAATTTCATCGAATACCTTTCAGGCTAGAAATTCCTAAAGTCTAGATTCAACTTTTCTAAACCTAAACTAGCATTAAAAAACCTCTAACCATGTGAATCTATAAGGATCAAGCATCAAAAATCATTCACCAACACTCAATCATCCCTAAATTTTCTAACCTACAATCCACATCTAAGAACTACTCACACATAGCTAAAAAATGCAAGAACAATGGAATCATAGATAAACATTATTAAGTAAGAGGATTAGATAAGAAAAACTTAATCTTTCATCAAAGTAATCAATATTCAACAAAGGTTTTGATCTTAGCTAAAAGAGCCTCAAATGAATTCAAACTTAGGTTAAAAACATGTTTAGAAGTGTATTTATAGGCTACGGGTTCGAATCGGGTTGACCTAAGTCAAGCCGAGTTGGATCTTGGATATTATGAAGAATTTCATTGAGCAAAGGTCTGAGACAATGGATGTTGGTCGCTGGTGGAGGTCGATATTGGCCTTCGAGTCTCTCTGCTCTGCACAACGGGTGGCACTACTTTTTGGTGGAACTCAATGTGAGGTCTCGTCTCCCCTTTCAGTTTTCTAACGGTAAGTGTCAAGTGATGCTGATCGCTGGTGCTGGTCGATATGGACCTTCGGATCTCTCTGCTCTGCACGGCTGGCGGCACTGCCCGATGGTCCAGGTCGCTGGGTTTCTGGTAGCATACACATCTTCGATATTTTCTCCATAACTATTGAACCATATCTCGAAATGACCTGAAACCAGTGCCAAATCGAAGCTAACTCAATTTCCTTTCTTGTCTCAGAAGATGAGATTGATCTAAGCAATGGAAGACATCCATCTGATCCAATCTTTAAGACTGTTGGGGTTAACTTTGCACTTTTATTCCTTTGACTCCAACCATGAGCTCTACGAGAGACTACTCTCTTGTTCCTTGACAAAGAGAAGGAAAATTATATGGGCAAAATGTAAGTTTATAGTTTAAATTTTTTATATTTTGTTTACTTTTAAGATCATAATATATTTGAAATGACATAGAACTTGTTCGACTTATACAATTGATCGTCGTTATTTGTGAAAAAGTTCAATCATTGTGCTTGATCAGAAAGATAAGATTTGGCATCATGTGAAAGGTGTAGCTACCTTGCATGTCGATCTTTGTATTTCTGAAGCTACAATTGATCTGCATTCTTAGAGAGAATCACATATATATTGTATTGAGATAATTGTGGAAAGATTGGAAAATGGTGAATCATATATATTGTTTTTACAGTAAGCTTCATTTTGAGGTTTGTGTCTTCTATCCGTTTAATATTGCATTCTAACAGATGCTTATGTCATGAGCAATATAAGTTGTTGTAAGAAAGGTCGAACAAAAATTCTATCATGTAATTTGCCTTTTAAATGGATGATGTTTCCTTTTTGCTGTTTTTGGTTTTGATAAATAAGGTCTCACCATGGACGGAAAAATAGTAATGTGATCTAACTTTCAGTGTGAAATTTTTAGACAAAATGTGGTTTTATAGCAATAATGTTGAACTTAGTATGTTGTACATGTAGCTTAATATAACTACTACATATATATATATATTGTTGAACAGCTAGACTGAACAAAAGAGTTTGCTCAAAACGAAAAAGGATGTTTATGCATGCGATAACTATAAGGCATTTTTTGTTGACATACGCTTGTGTTTAGTAAAATAATTTGTTGAGCAAGTAGCTTTTTCCTATTAAGTTATGGTTTTCTAGTTAGGATAAGATTAAGTATTTTGTTAGGAGTTATCTAAATTAAAGATACTTATGTTTTTATTAGAATTAGGATTAGGTTTTATGAGCTCTCTAATTATATATGGAGGTATCAAAGATGTGATACAACTTGTGAGTTTAGAGAGAGAGTTTTAAAGCTTTAAGTTTTGAGTAAGTTTCTTAAGGCAATAAAGTGTTTTGATTTGATCAAGTCTTAAAGCTTCGATTTCAATATTTGGTATCAGAACATAATTGGACTCAAGATACGATTAAGCTTTGATCTTTTCGAAACCAAGAGAGACTCTCGGTTACACATCCTGTTCCTAAAACTTGTTTCGCAAAGATCTCTGTAAACCTAAAAGGTTACTACAACTTGCAAAGCAAGCTACTAAAGGTTGAAGACAACAATCTTAATCAGAGTTACAAGCGGTAACTCTCGGCTCTGTTTTGCTCTGTTTTGAAACTTTAAAACAGAGTTCTGTTCCCGTGAAGCTTCTTACGCTAAAAGAGCCATGGGAGACAAGGCGATAGTTGTGGCGGAAAAGACGAAAGAAAGCACCCTCTCCTCCATACAATGCCCGATGTTAAAATCAATGAATTATACTGTGTGGGCCATGAGAATCAAGGTAGCACTAAGAGTACACAAGGTGTGGGAGGCGATCGAGCCTGGTTCTGACGATGTTGACAAGAATGATATCGCAAAAGCTTTCTTGTTCTAATCAATTCCTGAATCAATGATACTTCAGGTTGGAAATCTCGAGACATCAAAAGCTGTTTGGGAGGCAATCAAGGTTCGTCATGTCGGAGCTGATAAAGTGAGAGAAGCTCGGTTGCAAACTTAAATGTCAGACTTTCAAAGAATAAGGATGAAAGATACATATTCCATCGATGACTTTGCTGGTAGAGTTTTCGAGCTGGCCACGAAGTCTGCAACTCTTGGAGAGGTCATTGAACAAGAAATGCTAGTTAAGAAATTTCTGAGCAGCTTACCACGGAAGAAATATATACATATCATCGCTTCCTTGGAGCAAGTTCTTGACTTAAAAACCATAATTTTTGAAGATATTGTGGATAGATTGAAAGTCTACGAAGAAAGAGTCTTCGACGATGAACAAGATGATGAGCAAGGAAAGCTCATGTATGCGAACTATGAAGGTTCATCCCATCAAGATCACTATGAGTCAAGCAGAGGGAGAGGCCAAGGAGGTCGCTTCAATGTCAGAGGAAGAGGGTGAGGAAGAGGGCGAGGAAGGTCCAATAATCAACAAAACAATAACTTTAGGCAAGGAAGAGATAAGTCTAAAGTTATATGTTATAAATGTGACAAAGCAGGGCACTATGCATCTAATTGTCCTGACAGACTTTTGAAACTCCAAGAAGCACAAGAAGCTAATACTGAAGACACACAGAAGGCCGATGAGTTGATGATGAATGAAGTAGTCTTCTTGAATGAAAGGAAGGTAGTGCTGAGCAAGCTTGAGTCACATTCTGCTAAGGAGAACATGTGGTATCTAGATAATGGTGCAAGTAACCACATGACTGGAAACCAATCTTATATTACTAAAATCAATGAGGAGATCACTTGTAAGGTGCGTTTCAGAGATGATTCACGCATAGACATAAAGGGAAAGGGGTCAATTGTCTTTATTACCAAGGATGGTAAACGAAAGGTGTTGGCCAATGTCTATTACATACCCGATCTCAAGAGCAACATCATAAGTCTTGGTCTAGCCACTGAGTCAGGATGCGAAGTGCAAATGAAGGAGAACTATCTGAATTTGCTTGATAAAGAAGGGAATCTTTTGGTAAAGGCAATCAGTGCAAAGAATCGACTATATAAAGTGACAATGGAGGTAGAGAACACGAAGTGTCTTCAGCTCATCAAGCTGAATGAATCGGTGAGATGGCATGCCAGGCTCGGGCATGTAAATGTCGATACTATGAAGATGATGATGGCAGAGGGATTAGTTGATGGATTGCCGAGAATGACAATCGACAAGGAGATGTGCGGGTCATGTCTTCTAGGAAAACAAGTGAGGAAAATTTTTCCTCAGACAACTAGTTTTTGACCTAGTCAAAAGCTGTAACTAATCCACGGAGATCTTTGTGGTCCCGTAACACCACCAACAGCCGCGGAAAATCGTTACATATTTGTCTTAATTGATGACTATTCCCATTACATGTGGACTGCTTTACTAAAAGAGAAGAGTGAAGCTTTTGACAAGTTTAAAAGATTCAAATCCATGATCGAACAAGAGACATATTGTCACATAAAAACCTTTCGTACATATAGAGGTGGAGAATTCCTATGATAAGAGTTTCAGGAGTTTTGTGAAAGCTCCATAATTCAGAGACATCTGACTGCACCTTATACTCCATAACAAAACGGAGTAATTGAACGCAGAAATAGAACACTTATGGAGATGACTAGAAGTCTACTAATACACATGGAGATCCCAAACTACCTTTGGGGAGAAGCAGTAAGACATGCAACATACCTCATAAACCGAGTTGGAACTAGAGTATTGAAGTCGCAGACTCCTTATGAATGTCTCAAAGGGAAGAAACCAAACATCAAGCATTTGCGCATCTTTGGGTATATAGGATACGCATGAGTGGAAACTCCGCATCTTAAGAAGCTAGATGATCGGTCTCGACAACTGATTCACCTTGGAATCAAACCCGACTCGAAAGCATATCGGCTCTATGATCCAAAAAGAAGAAGAATCTTTGTTAGCCGAGATGTTGTTTTTGATGAAGAAAGAAGCTGGGATTGGAGCAAAAAGAAAGGAAGAGATGGCTGCAAAGATTTCGAAGTAATAGTGTTTCCAATCGGAAACAGAGCACAAAACAGAGAAGAAACTGATGCTGGTAGCGGAAGCGATCACGATGAAGATGATGATAATGGCGAGATCATAATTACCAGAGGCGGAGAACATGCCGGAGTAGGTGATGGAGATGTAGCTCCGACGGCTGAATATCACGAACCATTGCGAAAGTAATCAAGGCAAACCACGAGACCTAAGTATCTTGATGATTACATCCTTCTCACGGAAATAGTAGAGACAGAGCGTCTCTTGATGCTGCTAAATGACGAATTGTTAGACTTTGGTCAAGCTATGGAGTTGCAAGAATGGCGAGAAGCTTGCGAAGATGAAATCAGCTCAATCACGAAAAACAGAACGTGGTGACTAGAGGATTTTCCCAAAGGAAGCAAACCAATTGGTTTTAAGTGGGTTTTCAAAATTAAACGTAATTCTGATGGGAGCATAAACAAGTACAAAGTCTGGCTTGTAGCTAAAGGCTATGTCCAACAACAAGGCATATATTATGATGAAGTGCTTGCACGAGTAGCTCGTATTGAGACCATTCGTGTTGTGATAGCATTGGCTGCTTCTAATGGCTGGTGTTGGTGTCAAAAACGGTCATCTCGAAATCAACGTCCAAGATCGCATC
>OVAN01002654.1:0-32452 GCA_900406275.1 Anastatica hierochuntica
CCCATTTCCTTAACGGTGTCGTTTTGTCTTGTTTGTGTGATGCCGTTATCATCTTTCTACTCAGTCATCTCATAACCTATGTTACATGTCAATAATTCTAAACATTCATCAGGTTACAGAAAACTCCGATAATAGAAATGAAGATGACGATCTATTTATAAACAATTATAATTTGCATCAAACAAAAAATAGACACCAACATCATTTCTATATGATCAAAGCAAATCCTAGTACTTCATTATCGGTTATTGTAAGTGACACCGGACAAAAAATTTCATTTGTTGTTCAGAGTTAGTTTTATAGATGCATACTATGTTAAGTAAGTTATGAAAAATACTTATTTCCTATAGTAGGATTTAGTCGTCACAAATAGTTTTCATCTATCGAGTTTGAGACTTGATTTCTTATAATTTCTTTAAAATCTAGTGGTGCATAAAATGTGTATAGATCACTAGAATACCATATTATTTGAAAATGAAAATATGAATGTATTGAAGAAGGGATGAATAGATGATACTATAACTTGTTATGGACACATAAAAATATCAAAGATCTAACATATCTTCGACTCTTTTCTTTGAAAGAATAATATTATATTAGAAAAAAGATGTGGGAAAAAGCTTAGAAACATACACTTATTTAAAATTTGGGAATGTGTTTGCTAGCTAAACGTTACACTGCACAATAAATATTCTAAAGCTAGAAGTTGTTATACGTCTTATTATCAACATAAAAGATTAAAAAAAAATTGGTCACAAAAAAGAGCAAAGACGAGGACAAAAAAAAGTGCCGATGTTGTTGCTTTGCTTAATTATGAATATGTTACTATGATTAATCGAGGACGTGCATTGTATTTCTCTTTTTTTTTGTCATCAGCTTAGTGGTTTAGTAGTTCCCTGAAAAAGGCATCATTCTGGATTCGAACCCAGATAAATGAGCTTGGCCAACAGAGGTGGTAACCACTGTATTTCTCTATAACTCAAACTTCATTATTGATAAAAGCAGTTCTTTTTAACACTTTTGGAGAATCCATTTATTTTTTCTTTTTACTTTATATAAGTGAAAACAATTTAAATGGCAAATTAAAGTTATAATCTCGTGTAACAAAACCGGATCGTTTATGTTAATTTCTATTGAGTTTGAATGTTTTAAGAAACCATCTAACTGAAGAAATATTAGAATAGGTAAACGAAAAATATTAGTTTTACAATTGAAAAAATCCAAAGTCAAGTTGAATTGTAGCACGATAATTCATATTTCTGGCTTACTAAAATTCTAATTTTCCTGAATGTTGTTATAGTTCAAAAAGCACGAAAAGTATGTAAATATGTAATGATCTGCACAAAAAGAAAAAAGAAAAGAAAAAAAATGTAATGAGCTTGAAGATATGTTTATGTAACGTGAAAGTGTAACACTATGAACATCTCTTGCCAATTCTCTACGGTTGTTATTTGTTAATATCTTTTAGCCGAGAGTTATACGCGTGGATATGATATATTTTTCAATATGAGCAGAAAACTAGAATCATGACCAAGAGGTTCGATGTTCGTAGGTTTTCTTATGTTAAAATCATGCAAGGTGAGATATTCATATTTGGCGAACCAACCACTTTAAAAAAGTTCGAATCCTTTGAGCTAATAATTGATATCAAATTACAGTAACACATATATATTTTTTCAAAAGTACACTAATCTATAACTATACAACTGGTTATATTGTAGTTTGAGGATATGAATCACAAAAGTGAGGATCAAGATATGTGACTTCACCTTAAGAAAAGACAAATGAAGGGAAAAAGATAAAAGAGAGATGCATGAAGCAATATGCTTCTTCTTTTCTTTTTTTTGCTTTTTTTCACGTACTCCATGCTTTGGCCGGTGTAATCTAAAGTTTTTTTTTGTAAAAGAAGAAAACTAAATACTTTTTTTGACAAAAAACTTTTTATAACAAAAAATATATTTACAAAGGAAAACTCATATCATATAGTCTTTTTTCGTTTTTTCCGCATATCATATCATATAGTCTTATTTGATAGATTAAGGTCCAAAAAACTCTCAAAATAAATACTAATATAAAAATGCATAAAAGTATGAAAAGGAAACTTTAGTTGTTTGGCCGGAGGTAAATCAATTCTTCATCCGACAAATTTTTTCGTTCCATCTGCTGCATTATATCACCAAGACGAACGATCCTCGCTTGCACCATGCTGAAGATTTTCTATAAGCACGCCTCCACTAATCTGCAATTAAATCACGCATCTTCGAGAAATCGATCTCCTGATCTCATGGTGTGGAAGCATTAATTAACTCTCAGTCAATCACTGGACTAAAGGGGCTTCCTCTTGGTGAAAGAAAAAAAGGTTTAAGAGCATAAAAGTAAAATGTTTATATAAGTCAATGATGATATCTACTTTAAAAATGAAATGAAATATAGTATATGATGAATGAGATAGAGTGAAATTTACACCATATTAGTTAAGGAAATAAATCTCCATAAAATTGTCATCTTATTTGTTTGAATATCACTAATTAATTTGGTTATGTATGAGTTAATTTCAACCAAGAAGTCACTAAATAAAATTGTCGGTTCAAAATGTGAGTGGGTAGAGATATAAAATTTGCAAATGCTGGAATATGATTAGATGCCCATTTTGATTTTGTTTGCCTCTTTGTTTCCATTTCCCTTTGTTACCCCAAAACGCACCCACATTCTTCATCCCACTTTTTTTTTTGTGCACAATGATTCTTTTCCTTTCATTAATCTTGTCCGTTACAATGATGAGCATAAGCTACAAAGGCTTTGCTATGGTTTAGTTTTACCATCCAAAAAAATAAAAAAACATAGCATTTAACCACTAAAAGGATAGACCACATCTTCAAACCATAGTGATGCGTGTTGTCCAAGCTAATCGGCTTCACGATCGTGGCCGGGTTGAACTGAACATGGAGATCATACCATATCGTAGACTCCGTTAAGATTTGGCACACTAACTTAGTGTCACTCTTTTTAATAGCCGGATTCAACGAAGCTGTCAAGAGTGTCAATATGGCCGGAAGGTAGAAATCGTTCCCTTTATGTCGCTCGTTTCGGAGACGAATTGGGTCCGGTTCGCTTGAAGCTAAATCCGAGTGAGGAAGAGTTGAAATCATATTCTTCCTTTGTAAACTCTCAAATGAGCTAATCGGATGACTCACAATCTTTTTCTCGTGAGGATGGTAACTTGAGGTTTCATAGACTAGTCCGAAACTTAACGGCTTCCTATTCTTGGAGACAGAGAAGTTTAACTTCAAATGAATCACACCTGATTCTTGTTGTACCCTTAAGGATGATGTATACTGTGAAGGAGAGGAGAATCGGCATGGCCCAAGCTCCTTACTGAAAACGATGCAGATACAACCATCACCATTTAAATTGGGGGGCAACAAATTCTTCATCAGAGTCAAGGATTCGAGGCAGTTGACGCAAGTGGCCGAAACCAGACTCAACAGCTTCTGGTACTTGGGTTTAGTTGCGTTTTAACGCACATCTGACCTGGGATGGAGATTTCAGAAAGCAGTACCAGCATCCTCTTAGGCGGCAAGGGCAATCTGTTGAAAGAACTTTTCAGATCTGATGAAACACATCGGACTGCATGCTCAGGTCTACCATGGAAGGCGGTTCCAGAGATAGCAAAGGACGACGGTGAGGTATCCATCGACGGTAGAAAGCTTGTCCCTGACTTTAGATTTGAGGACTCAGATCTGAGATCTACGAGGCAATTGGAAAGACCGCAGAGGAGGAGGAGCACGAACAGGTATCGGAGGTGAATATGAAGGCTACGTCGGCAGCTCCGGTGAACGCCAACGCCGTCGGCGGCCAAAACCCAGAGCTTTAGCGGCGAAAGAACGAGGGAGAAACAGAGTGACGCGAGTGCAGTAGCAAGAACCGAAACTTGAGCGGCGGCCGTGCTGGAGAGCTGAGGGGAAGAAGACGACGCCGACAAGCTCTGTCGCCGCCGGCGTCGGAACGGAGTCTCATCGTTGCGGCGCTAGGGCGTACTCTTTCTTTTTTGTATACCTTTTTTATTATTTTTGATAAAAAAAGTTTGTCAATGGTAATGCTTAAAAAACAAAATGTTGCAAAAAAGGTTCTTCATCCCACTTTATCCTTTTTTTTTACAAATCAAATCTATTATATCAATTTTTATATTCAAGAATTTAGCATCTTTGTAAATATACTCTCGTGTGTTGATTAATATAGTTTTTTGATTTATGATTCAATGTGGTATATGAATTTGGAAGCATACAATCTCAAATTTCTAAGTTAGAATATATTCGAGTCGATACATATCCCAACATTTTGAACAATTATGTCCACATATATAAACGTAATTTTCTAGTTCTTGTTAAAAAAATTAAAATTTTTTCTTCGACGGAACCAAACATTTTCCTCTTTACATAATTTTTTCAAACTTTGTATATTAATAAAGTTACAAAACTTAAAATGTGAGTATTTAGTTATTACTCGGTTATATTATGATTGAAAACTCTATACCAAAATTTGAACTATCAAAACTATATATGAAATCTCAACTCTCACATAATCATAATTTTGTAAACTCTAACTATACTTAATTTCTCAATGTTCTAAGTTCTTCCTGATATATCTAATAAATATAATATGAGTGAATCACTCTTTTCATCAAATTGATTTGAAGAGTGAGTTTGGTAAAAATCTTCCCCAACTTTGTCTAGTATCCAATAAGACTTTCACTTAAAGTGATACTATTTAATGCATATTATAGAGAAAGGTGGATCATGCTCAACTTGATTTTATTTTAGTTGAAAAAATAATGAAGCTTCTGCAACATAAGGAAACACTCCGATTAAAAAACATATCAAAATAAATTATTTACTGAGATGTGCATATCTTTTTTTATAAAGGTATTATTTAATATAGTTATTTAATCATATAGTTATTTAATATGCATATCTTCACATATCTTTTTCTCAATATAGTTATTTATTCTTTTGTTATTAAGGTTATAGTTTACTAATATTGTGGATTCTACATTTTAGATAACTAGTATAAATCTCACATATACATATAGTAGTATATCATAGGATATGAATTATAAAACTTAACATGATATCGGATTCCGAGTTTAATATCGATTCTATAATAATTTGATGGGATCGGTTCTAGAGCCAATTCATTTTGAGATCAAACAAAAATTTACATTCTGGAACGTGTTAAAAATCTCATATAAATTAAAAGTAAAATCTCGAATAAAATATAGAAAGAATCCCATGCATGCTAATGTACTTACTACGCTCATAAAACCCAATTGTTTCCATAACTGGAAAGTTTTGATCTTCCTAAAATGAGTATAACTGTCGATTAGTCTATCGTCCGAATTTCTAATAGACCTAAACATGGCATCTTTTTGAACGGGTCAAGTGAAGATGAGAGTATTTCCAAGTGGATCGAAACCGAGCTGAATGATTTTATATCTTTTTCCAAACTCTTTTACCACCATTTTGTTTTAATGTCTATCTTTTGTGTATCTAATTCTGTGTATGGACAACTTCAAATACATCACATCCCTATGGATATGGATAATTTGGTTACTGCCCCCACAAAACCAAACCACCAAACCACACTCTATTCAAAGCATTTTGCAACATCATAGATATTATTTTCCATATTTATGTCTTCTCTTCTGCCACTTGTAATTCACTCCGTCCACTTATATAATCCGATATTGGAGTCATGGAGTGGACTGTTTGTTTCACTGATCATTATAGTATTTTTTTTTTGGTATTTAGTATTTAGTTTCCATTTTTCATCGGATTTGGTTAGATATATTTTGCTTTTTCTGCTTTATAGTAAGTTAGCTATGTTTTCGCAAAGTTGCAGTCATAAATATTTCATAACTAATGAATATGTGTTAACATCCAAAACAATACTTCATCGGACAATTTTTTTCGTTCTATTTGTTGCATCATATCACCAAGATGAACGGTCTTCGCTTGTACTAGGCTGAAGATTTCCTATAAGTTTGCCTTTATTAATCTGCAATTAAATCGTACATCTTCGGAAAATCGATCCCCTGATCTCTGGGTGTAGAAACATTAATTAACCCTTCAACCACTGGACCAAAGAGACTTCCACATTCTCGGAGACTTTAAAAAGTTAATTATTGTCCCCGGTGATTCATCATACGATATTTTTCTCATATTATGTTTAGATTCGTACAATTTCAAAAACCACTTTCTGAAAGGTCACTTATCCTAACATTATTCCAGCACAAACACATTTAACTATAGAGTTCTCATAAAATAAGTCACTATAAAATAAACTACCGAAAAGATAAGTGCACTACAGATATAAGTTACCAGATCAATTTTTTTTAAAACTCTCATCACACACTAAATATTATGTCTCATAAACAGGGGATCACAATGCATTTATTGGTCAAAATATGACTATATCAAATGTTTAAAGTGGTTATACGTATTTCAATTTCATATGACTTCATTTAGTGATTTCATTTGTAGTAATCTAAATATGACTTGATTCTTGGTGTCGCCAATAATTTTTTTTTGTTTTTGGTAAACTGTTAAGGCAAATAATACAGAAAAACAACAAACATGAAATTAATGCTAAATTTTAAAGGAATAATAAATACCAACGTCACTAAAAATAAATAATACTAATAAATTATCCAAAAAAACCAAAAAAAAACAAAAGGGCATTCGAACTCATCCGAATATGATAATGCTCTCTATAAATAGAAAGAACTTCTCTCACCACTTTGTTCATAGGAAAAGCATTACAAGCCACTTGCACAAGTGTTATCTCCTCTCTATTCCTATAAATATATTTTTTGAATCCATATCTCAAATAAAATTTTAAAATAGAGAAATTTTGAAATATGAAGTTAAAGATATTGGAATCAACCAAGCCCTACTTTGCAATGGCATGTCTTCAATTCGGATACGTTGGCATGAACCTTGTGACCAAGGCCGTGCTCGACCGCGGCATGAGCCATTACGTCCTTGTGTCTTACCGTAACGCCTTTGCCACTGCTACCATCGCGCCTTTCGCTCTTCTCTCCGAAAGGTAACATATTAATTCTATATATATATATATATATATATAAAACATATATCTTTATAGAAATGCTACGAACATGGTCGATCCTGAGATTCACATATTTAATAAACGTAATTTTTTTTATAAAATCGAAGGTCAGAAGTGCATGTTTGCCTTGTTTGGTCTCAGAGCCATCTCTGGTTACAAATGTACAAAAGATCCATCGATTCTTATCGGATACAAAACATTTAAACTTATAAGCAAACATTTTGTTGAATGTTGTAGGAAAGTGAGACCGAAGATGACATTTTCTATATTCATACAAATATTTGTTCTATCTCTTCTTGGGTACGTTTAGTTTTTCTTAATATGAATCATTTTTAAAAATCATTTGCTTGATGTGTATATGAATACAAAAATTATAAATTATTTTACAATAGGCCCGTCATCGACCAAAACTTATATTACGCCGGTCTTAAACTCACTTCACCGACTTTCGCCGGCGCCGTCACTAGTATAGTTCCTACTTTGACGTTTATCATTTCCATAATTTGCAGGTACCTAAACCTTAATTAAAGCATGGTTTTATAATTATGTTACACGAAAAATATACAATATGTTTCATATATTATATGGTACGTTGATGATGATGTGTGATTTTAAATATGTTTTTGGTGAAAATTAAAAGAATGGAGAAGGTGGAAGTGAGAAAAGTAAGATTCCAAGTAAAAGTGGTGGGGATGTTAGTGATAGTGGTTGGAGGCATGTTGATGATCTTACTCAAAAGTTCTCTAATCAACTTTCTCCGGTCTCACCGCGACGGCGATGCTTCGTCGCCGGCCGGTGAGGATTACTTGAAGGCCACCATCTTCCTCCTTGTTGCCTCGTTTTCTTGGGCTTCTTTCTTTGTTCTTCAGGTAAATTTAATTAGATTTTAAAGGATAATACAAGCAAATTGTTTTTTTTTTTACCAACGAAGTGTTGACCCAGTCGTAAAAGTTCCTCTATTAAAAGAGGAGGTCGAGCTGCGTTGGGAAGGATTGGCTCGCCAAAGGCGAGTATCTAACATGGTCTGATCCCGCCCTAGGGGAATTAGAGGTCCACGAGCTTTGAACCGGTTATAAAAAAAAATATACATGTTTTTGTTTACAAAAATTTTAAGTAGCATTTAGGTCAACCTCGTACTCATGTTTTGTTTTCCCATTTGATTTGTTGAGTGATGATCATTTGGATAAAAAAATATTCCAAAATTATATATAATAATTAGGAAAATCCCTATATTATTATATGAGAAATACATTTAGAAATATAACCTAAACTTTGTAAAAAATAATTATATAAGATGCCATTATAAAAAAATAGTGAATAGATCAAACAAAATAAAAGGAAAAAGGACAATTATGCAAATAAAGAAAAGATTTTAGATGTTTAGAAAACGGATATATCCGAAATAAATAATTATAAAAGTTTGGACATTTTTCTTGTTTATGAATTGTCTTTAATTATAATATTTTATAGAGGTTTATAACATATCAAAACAGTTTTATAAATTCTAGTACTTCTTTATTTGTATAGGCGGCAACGTTGAAGAGATACTCGTCTCACCTTTCATTATCGACCATGGTGTGTTTCATGGGCACGTTACAATCCACGGCCATTACATTTGTGATGGAACCTAACCTTTCTGCATGGAACATTGGCTTTGACATGAACCTTCTCGCTTCTCTTTATGCGGTTTAGTCTTTCTTCCATATGATTTACAAATATAAATTGTGTTATATAATTATAGTACTTATAATGTGATGTGTGTATATACTTTAATAGGGGATAATGTCATCGAGCATAGCGTACTACATTCAATGTTTGATGACAAAGCGAAAAGGCCATGTCTTTGTCACTGCTTTTAACCCTCTTGTTGTCATCATCGGATCCATCATTCGTTTCCTTTTCTTCGGCCAAAGGCTATACGTTGGCGGGTAAGAACATCTCCAACACAACTCCATTTTCTACTATAAAATGGAGTAAGTCTAAAATGGAATTTGATTATTCTCTAGTTTGCTTCAACTTTACTCCATTTCCAACTCCAAAATGAAGTAAAACTAAGATTACTCTGTAAGTCGAGTAATTTTGTTTATCACTCCATGTTAGAGTAACTTTTTTGGAGTTACTCCATTTTGAGTTAGAAATGAGGTTTAGTTTTGCTCAAACTCTACTCCATTTTAGTGTTAATTCATTTTGGAGTAAAAAATGGAGTAATACATTCAAGATACTCCAGATAACCAGTCGATTTTGACTAGCTCAATCCTCATATATATCGTGTTTAAACTATCCAATTGTGAATTCTTAGGGTTCTTGGAATGGCGATATTAATGGTGGGAGTCTGCGCGATTCTATGGGGAAATGAAGGGGATCAAGAAGAGAACAATGAGGAAGAAAAGTTTCAAGAACTTTTCAAGAGTTGTAACAAATGTAGAAACTATGATCTCTCTATAATGCCAAAAGTCTATGAGGAAGTAGACGTAGAAAAGCAATGTACGATGAAAGCTAAGATGGTGGTGGGTTCTTTGTAGTCTCATGTGTAGTATAAAGTGTTCATGAGCTTAAATTAGATGTTTTCAAGTCTTTTATTTTTCCTAGATAGAGGAGCAACTTTTTTCGTTGTTCAATATCATGCTCCAAAAATTATTTTTGTTAATTTTATTTTGTAACGTTAATTAGATGGACAATTATGATAAAATAAATGTTTCAAATGTTACCAAAAGAAAAATGTTTAAAATCTCTTGCACCAATGTCGGCATCCGGTTCTTCGGTTCGGTTAATTCGGTTTTCGGTTAATTCAATTCTTAAATATTGGAACCATATAGAAACCGAGAGATTTTTGGTTAGTGGTTCTGTTCGGATTGAAAGAAGTAACGTATGAATATAAATTTTCGGATCTTTTTAAGTACTTTCGGTTATTTTTGAGTATTTTCGAGTATGTTTTAATATTCTTAGGTATTTTTTATTATTTTCGGTTCTATTTAGTTGCCCGAAATATTGCAGTTCGGTTTGATTCGGTTCTCAAAATTGGAACCGTTCGGAAACTTTTTTGTTTTTTCGGTTTCGTTTCGGTAATCGATTTTTCGGTTTCCGTTAGTCATTGTACCGTTACTTCTTGCTATAAAACGAAACTAACGTAGGCATTTTGAGTTAATTCCAAAATGAAACGTATCATCTTGTAAGAAAACATATGCAACTCAAGTAAACGATTCATTAATCACAACACATAAGAAACATACTTTTCATTTAGAAAGGTCACAAATTGTGACGATTCTTTTGCCTATATATGCACTTACCGGATCAACCAAATTAAAAGCCAATTGAAGTTGTAAACAATCCAACAATACAAAAATACATCATGGCCTTTAGAAGATCCATGGCTGCAGCCATATTCACAATTATCGCGATGGCTGCATTAGCATCTGAAGCCACGGGTTTAGCTCAGCCTCCTGAACAAGACCCATGGGTTAACCGATGTATGGCCAAGTTAACTTCAAGGTGTGCATCGTATGTTACGGCCGAAATTTATCGACATGGTCCATTGAAACAATACGGTTGCTGTCTAGAAGTATACCACATGGGACGTCTTTGTCTTAACATATTGACAAAGCATGTGATCGAGACGAGTGTACCAAAGCTTGAAGGTGCTAAAAAACAAGATCCTATTGAGAAAAGCACACAAATATGGAATCTTTGTGTCCCGGTTTAATTCTTTTCCCGGTTTAAATACTATATGATTGTGATCTATACGCAATTTTTAAAGTTGTGTATCGTGTAACAATCTTATACTAATTCAGTAACATGTGTGATATAAATGAAACCCAAAGTTAATAAAACCGTAAACCACATAAACAAACAGAAGATCTACAGCGAAACAATGAACAAAGAACAAAGTTAAAGAGAGACAGAACAAAGACAAAGCAACAAAATACGAAAGATCAAAGATCAAAGTGAACTTAAAGATTTTAGATTTTTACCTTTAATAGTCAAAAGGCCATCCACTGTAACCCATATGGGATTGTTGTTGATGATGTTGTTGTTGTTGTTGTTGTTGATGATGATGGCTATAATGGCTTTCTTCTGCAGTGGTTGTGTTGTTTGTTTCTCTACGGTTTTGAGTTGAGTTTGAGCTAGTCGAGCGGAACGGCCAGAGGTTAGAGAAAAGGTTCCTTCTTCTGTTGTTTTCACTTCCGTTAGCGTTTCTGGTTCGGTTCTGATCACTCTGTGTGTTTGAAGAAGATCCTCTTGACGGTAACTCTTTACGACAAACTGGGCATGAGTTATGCTGAACCAGCCATGGGACGATGCAGTCTGAATGATAAATATGGTTACACGGCATCTGTTTTGCTTCTGCTTTCAGTTCGAATTCGTCTTTACAAACCGGGCAGTGAGAGTCTGACGACTTGAGATGCTTCTGCGTGATCTTGATTGTTGGCAACGCATCAATTGATGATTTTGGTGCAGGTGGTGGACCACGATGGTGAGTCGTCCCCGACGAAAGCTGCTCAATCAATTCTTCAAGACCTGGTCCGAAAAAGTAATCTCCAGCATTGGCGTTGCCACGGGATATACCAATCCCAGGTGAACCGTTAAACAAGGCTTCAACCGAACTACTATTATAATCTCCACCAGTCAATCTAAACGGAGCTTGGCCGCCAAAGATCAATAAAGGAGCTATACTCGAAAAGCTTTCAGAACCTGCAGCAGAGCCACCACCGCCAATTCTTCCACTGAATTCTCGGTCATAGCTTCTTTCAGCTAAACGATTCCTCATAAAAGCCGAGAAAGCTTCCATGAGATCAAAAGTTGGATCACGTTCAACATCCCTATGAGCTCTAAGCATATCAAAGGAGCTATTCGATCCTCCAACATCGATTTCCTCAACAAATCCTCCTCCACAATAAGGACAAAGAGAATCTCGACCTCGAAGCCAAACACCTCGTAGACATCTATGACACCAGTGAGTGTTTCTACCACTCGACATCCTTCAAAGCTCGTCGCACAATCGCCTTCTACAAACTTACAAATGCAGAGTACTAATTATCACACAATCGCGTTCTACAAACTGATCACCAACTCCTACTAACTTTTTTTTCCATATCCATTTCTTCAAACCTTACCTCTGACTTAGTACATACTAACAAGAATCCAAAATGTGATTTATAAATCACAGATTCAAGCAAATGAAAATCAAACTTCAGAACATAATGATTCACCAAATCAGGAAAGTTTCCATCAACAAACTTAAAGACCTTCTTATTCCCAGATTAGAACATTGTAAACTCGTAAATATACATCACTCACTAGAAACTTCGAATCTAAATCAGTGATCTATTCTCATACAAGCTCTAGCTTCAATCTAGTTAGTGATCTGTCTACTGATTCAAAGGCAGAGCTATACACCGATCTCGCAATGGAGAAGAGATTCGAATGAAACAATGAAGAAAGCATACAATGCAAACGATCTAACACAGCTTTCAGAAGAGAAGATCAATGGAAAAAAAAACAAAAAACAGATTACGGCGAACCAGCTCAATCGATTACATACCTGATCGACATAGATCCGAAGGAAGAAGACGATGACGACGAAGAGAAACCTGTAGAGACGAAGTTGCCTTGTGAGATTGGATTTTGAAGGAAGAAGAAGAAGACGAAAAAGAGAGAGAGAGAGAGAGAGCGAACATGGAAGAATCTCTCCGTCACACTCTATTGAGTTTATTGACTGTAAATCTTTTTCCACGTGTCAGTCTCTCTTAAATTTACCCCTAACTTTCACAATATTAACAATTCTGCCACTCTGACAGTCACGCTTTCTTTGCTTCCGTCGGAAGATTACTCAATATGCTCACGAGATAAGATAAAAAACTTCGTTTCTTTCCTTATTTGTTTTAAAATCTTTAAAAGATTTCTATAAATAGAACAACAAAAATTTATCAAAATGTGTTCTCATAGATGAAATTTCAATGTTACTAAAACAGATAATTTTTTAAAAATTGGTGGATTAAGGGACGAAAATTTGAAAATTTTGAGCAAGAAAAACTAAGGTTTGAGTGTGCTAGGATTTGGTAGGAGTCATCTTCTTCCGGCGTTTTCGGCCGCCGGAAAATTCGCCGAGCTTTTTACGAATATAGCTTCTAAGCTTCTCCAGAATCCGCCTCTCGCTAACACGCAACACCAACGAATGATACAATCTCCTGTCTTTAGGAAGAAGGCAAGTCTTGAGCCTTGCAATGTCATCTTCTAAAGAACTCGATGTTCCATATAAACTCTCTCGCTTATCGACAATAGCGAGAAGAGCTTCACAAACACCGTCTGTGAGAAGGATATGGCTGTCGCCGTCGCTGCAGTTCTGTCCAAGCGTGAATTTGTGTTTGCCGATTGTTATCTCTCTTCCTTCTTTAGAGAGATAATCTCCGGTTGTTGTTGATATAGCTAGATCGAGTTTATTGTATGTGTCGTCTGGTAACAGAAGTATGTAGAGTAGGATTAAGAGCTCGGTTTGGGGTTCTCCGGTTGAGGAAACCTCGAAGTATTCTGAGTTTTGGCTCTCACATCCTGCGTAACCGAGTTTTCTCCATAAAGCGAGTCTGGCTCGAGTGTACCGGTTTGTGAATGAGGATGAGCTCCATTCGGATACTAATTCTAGATCTATGTTTACTATGTCGTAAGGATTATCGGGCTCTGTAAATCCGTACCTGTGGAGTAACGCAGCGTTACCCATCAATCCGTATGTATTGAATACCTACAGAGAGATTATGGGCATCAATGCAAAATGAAAGTTGATTCAAACAGACTAATAATCGAAAACGAATCACGCATACATACCTCAGCTCCAGCTGGGACATCCTTCACCATAATCATCTTCAACCCAGCCAAATCGTTTTGCAACATCGAAGAGTTTTCTTCTTCGTCCTCTTCACCCCCAGCTTCTTCGTCAATGTTCTCGGCAGATTGCTCAGCTGAGGAAGAACTTTTACTGGAACGCTCGTCTTCACCAGCGGCTTCATTTTCAGCATCAACGCTGTTAGTTTCATCAGCTTCGGTATCTGAGTCACTGTGAGAGGATTCAGCAGTGAAATGAACGTCTTCTGCTCCAGTTTTATGATTAAAGCTGTGACATGGAGTAATCAGTCAAATTCAGAAGAGTTGACAAAAACCGAGTCATCAAGTTAATATCAGAAACTTCACCGAGCATGCTAGAATCAGATCAAGGACAATCAAAACTGACTTCTGAGGATTATGTCTTCGAAAACCATATATTCAAGTAAATCTCTGAAATGCCTAATATACAGATTTTATTTCCTGAACTATACTTTGACCAGATCCGCACTCTGAGATCAATTACTCGTTACCTAGAAGGACTCGGTCTAGCCGAAGTTACTGAACCTAAAGAAACAATTAAAGTCTTTCAGAAAGCAAACAACATTAATAAGCAAATGTGAGACAAAAAAAACCATTAACTAAACAAAACCGGCCGATATAAAAAGATGCAATAGGAACCAAAAAGTCTTGGGAGTGAACAAAGAAAATTAAGAAAGCTCGTAGAGTGTACTAATAAACGAACTATTTAAGACAGTTGTAGCACAAAACACACATTCTAAACCATACAAATCTTCATCAACGAGCTGAAAATCGTAAAACTAGCTGATACAAGAGCATTCCTATGATGATTAGTTCAGTAAATTCCTCTTGGAAACGGAATTTCATCATGTGTAAGGGCCTCTATCGAAACGTAATTCTTTGGTTGATGCATATTAGCTAAAGGCCTATGAAGACATATAGTAATCAAAACTAACTTACAGGTCTGCAAGGGGGACCATCCCCGATCCATGATAGTCATCGATCTGAAAAGACCGGGAAGCAATTAGACTCTTAGCCGCAAGATACGCTTCAATACTAAACGAATCGGGACCAACAACCCGAGGCAATAAAGAGGTAAGTGGCATAATACTCTCTTTCCAATCCTCATATATAAGAACATGATCTTCCTTCACTACCTGCCTACAAGAATCTCAAACTGATTAGTGCTGAACTTCGGCACAAAAGTGAATCCTTTAAAGCAAGAATCAAATGCAACCTTATGAAGCTCAGTTCCAATCAAGAGAGAATCCAAATCATAAAGTGACCAAACTAAAGGCAAATCCTCTTGAAAAGGAAGAATCTGAAGATACCCAGACCATGGAGATTCTTCACCTAAGCTTCTCTCATACATAAGAGCCACAGAGAGACCTAAACTTCCATCTAAATCAGCTGATTCGATAATCTCACGAGCTCCACTAGTTTTAATGGTGAGACAAGCAGTTTTGGAGATGTTGGCGACGACGTCTCCTTCTTTCAAATCGCAGAACGCTTTCACGGAGACACCTCCGTCGTTGTTATCGTCGACGAGATCGAGAGCTTCGCTGCAATCGATTCCATTAGCTTTCATCCATCTCTTGAACGCTCTTAATCTCCTGTTTAAACAATGTGAAATTCAACAAAGAAGAAAACTCTAGAGAGACAGAAGGTCGAGAAGATTGAGAGAGAGAAAGAAGAACCTCGTGGCCATGAACAATGCGTTGGTCTTAGTCTCTAATGGCTTCGCCGGAGAGAGGCGAAAACAACGGCGGATAAGAGAGAAGACGACGGCGACAGATGAAATTAAGGGTTTATATCCTCCGTATCGTGTTACCGGATACCAAAAAAGTTCAATAACCGGATACAGTTATACCGGATAAATCCGGTTATCTAAAAAGTTCAATAACCGGATAAATCCGGTTATCTAAAAAGAAGTATTTGGCAGCCCTAACAGAGAAGAGACGTCTTCTTCTTCATCATCTTCTTCTTCTTACGAGCACAAGTCGCCGTTTGTCACTAGCTACGTCCTGCTTTAATACAGTAAGTGTCATGTAGTTTCTTCAGAAACGATGAACAAAAGGGCATAGTTCAATTAAGATTGCTCTTGTTTCATTGTTTCTACTTCGAATCTCTCAAAAATCTCTGATTTGGTTTGCTTGTTTAGCTCCTCTAATGGATTTGGTCTAAAGGATTTTTCAATTGAATCGCAAAGATATTAGCTTTCATCTGCAGAACAAACGATTAGACCTAATAATTTAAGTTCTTAAGAACGACCATATAAAGTTCAGATTTTTTCACTTTCTATGTAAAAATTTAACTTTTTTCGATAATGGGTTTTGTTTGCATCATCTGAAGAAGATGAAGAGTGAAGAATCTCACGAGCTTGAGAATGGAATCTCCGAGGAGGAGGAGTCAAAGGAAAAGATGAAGAGTGAAAAAGCAGATAGAAAAAAGAAGAAGTTGAAAGAGAGATTGTTAAAGGAAACTACTAAGGCTGACAATAGAGGAGTTTGCTACTTAAGTCGCATTCCACCTCATATGGATCACGTTCGACTTCGCCATATTCTCTCTCAATTCGGAGAAATCAGAAGGATTTATCTTGCTCCTGAAAGTTTGTGTTTTCTTTATCCTTGTTGAGCACTTTTGTTTAGTGTTGAAAAACATCTATCTTATATCTGCTTCTGTATTGAAGAATTAGCTGATGCATTCGTCGATTTTGTTATTCAGATCCTGAAGCACAAGTAAACCGCAAGCGTGCTGGTGGATTTCGTGGGCAACTGTTTTCCGAAGGGTATGTTTTAAGGATACGGTTTCTCTCTAGTTATACGGAACATCAAAACACTTCTGCAAAGTGATCATTTGGGTTCATACAAGATCTTTCCTTTTGTTCGTTAACTGTAGGTGGGTGGAGTTTGCTAAGAAAACCGTAGCTAAAAGGGTTGCGAATATGCTAAATGGCGAACAAATTGGTATTCTTAGTCTTTAATCGTATCGTTATTCATAGTCAATAGGTTTAAACTAAGGTTAAATGATCATTGACGTTTGTTGTTTTCTTTTCTTCAGGTGGGAAAAAGAAGTCAGCAATATACTATGATATTTGGAACATCAAGTACTTAACCAAATTCAAATGGGATGATCTTACGGAAGAAATCGGTATTGTTCACTGCACAATTTCCCTGCTTAATGTCCGTTTACTTTTGTACAATCTCTAATCTCCAAAGGGTTGGTTTTTTGTAGCATACAAAAGTGCAATACGAGAACAAAAACTAAATATGGTTCTTTCTGCTGCAAAGAGAGAGAAGGACTTTTACCTATCTAAAGTAGAAAAGTCGCGAGCTATGACCGAGATAGACGAACGAATGAAGAAGGTGCTCACTCTTTCTAACATTGCAAATCCAGAGATACTCTTTTTCCCCCATCTTGTCGATGTCTGCTCGTCTGAATACTTATAGCTTTTGGTTTGTATCGTTCTGCTTTTTTTTTGGGTGCCCAGAAACGAAAACTTCAAGAAGAATTGGGTGGCAATACCGAAGCAACACCAGTCTTACCGCCTAGGGTGGTCCGTCAGTTTAGACAGAAGGAATCAATTAAAAACGAGACATCTCAGAGCAAGCCTGGGCTCTCCGCCAATGTCCTAGCATCGGTCAGTACATTTATCTTATTTCCTCGAATAACCGTGATGTCTTTTATCTTCGTAGAACTAAGCGAAATGAATAACTTCAATCATCTACGTATATAGTTAGCTTTAGTTTGGAGACACCGACAGAATCGGATTAGATCAAACCTTTCAAATCTAACCCGAGGCGCAAATCTTTTTTTACCTTGTTTCAGGTATTTGGTGGTTCTTAAGAGATGTGAGAAGATACTTCAACTTAATGATCAAATCAAATGATGATGTATGAATGACATTTACCATTTAGCTTATTGCTTATGTTCAACAGAGAAAACATTCAACACACACTTTTGTTCTGGTAAGAGAGTTAAACAAATTATCTTTTTTCTTTAACAACTTCACTGACCATTTCACCACAACAAATGCGAAAAACAAATCAAAAACATAATGATGAGCAAAATGGTTACTATAAGGATGTAATCACACGTGTAGAAAAGAAAGAACCACACCATATTGTTTCAAACGCAAGAGACTTTATGTAACATTATTGGTCGTCGTCGAGACGACGAGTAGAAAGCAAGGGCTTTGGGAGATGAAGCTGTGCACCGTGGTTTGTCGTCGTGGCTGACGAACGGTGAAGCCTGCAACGGAATGATCCTTCGTGTTTTGTTGGAGCACAAACACAAGTCTTCCCTATCCGGTTGCTATTGTTAAGCAGACCAAGTG
Source organism: Anastatica hierochuntica (assembly GCA_900406275.1). Classification (NCBI taxonomy): domain Eukaryota; kingdom Viridiplantae; phylum Streptophyta; class Magnoliopsida; order Brassicales; family Brassicaceae; genus Anastatica; species Anastatica hierochuntica. Next base: position 18,293 of record OVAN01002654.1, read on the forward strand.
AATCTGTAGACCATGACTTCCTCATGGACAATCCTTTCATGTTGTTGTCTTCTTCATCTTTCATCACTCGGCTAAACGGGTTTTTGGCTTTGAATGATCCTCTGTCGCCGCTACTGCTGGTCAAACTCTTCCTCGGTTTCTCCTCCGCCATGAATCAGATGAGAGCTTATGAGATGATGACTTAGAAGAAGAGTCTTTGAAAGTGAAAAAGAGAATGATTCTTTACCTTTAGGTGTGATTAGAAGAACTCAATGGTCTACAATTCTACATAGACATTGTATAAAAAATAGCAAAGACGTGACAACTACCAATCTTTTTTTTATATAATGCATATTTATAACATATATAATGTAAAAAATTTGAGAAGAGGATCATGAACACGTTTGTGAAAATGTTTACATAGTCAAATTCATGGTCTCTAGTATTATTCTTCAAAGATGGCTCTCTCGTTTCTCAAAAGATGCATCAAAGTTTGGCTTTTTGTTTCCCTTTTTTAACCATTGCATGTTTACGAATTCAACAATAATAACACCAGGTTTTGTGCCGAGGACATTGTAGACTGTTGGTTGAGTCTCTAGAACTAATCCTTAGGCACCAGAGTTGGACAATCTCCACCACATAGTGGAGAGAATATGTGAGACTAATCGGCTATCGGATCGGCTTGTTGTGGTCTGTTTGTTGACCAAAAAAAACACTAGGTTTTGTATACAAGTAGGACTTAACACATTGTCATTAAACAACCACTTGATTTTGTGTGTTTTGTGTTAGGTGCAAGTTTGGCTTTTCACCAATCATCCAATGTTAATAATTCATAGTTTTAGTATAGGCAAGTTTGATATGGTTTTGGTATTACTGATTTGTTTTAGTTTGTTTGCTTGATTGATTTCTAATATTTTTGTTCGATTTAGGATGCATTATTGTTAGTTAGATTACAAGTTTATGAGAAATTTTCTCATTTTTGTTATCAATATGTGTACATAGTAAAATATAGTCTACATGTGTTTGAATGATTTATGAAAGAAGAAATCTAGAATTACTACTAGAGAAGTTGATCAAACAAAAGAGAAGATCATGGAGGCCTTGAGTGGTGGCAAGATCAAGTTTAAGCACCGTTGGTTTCATGTTGTTGTACATGTAAATGAGAATAAGATCTCTCCTTAGGTGTTCTCTTAGGATAATTCGGGTTTTTCGGGTAAATTCAGATTTTCTTTTCGGATTTTTGGCTTTATTTTGTTTGGGTGGAACTATTATCCGGGATCCGTTACCCGATTCTCTATACGTCCTGATCCGGTGTGGAAAAAAAGATATCCGGAGGGTTAGGATCTGGATCCGGATAATGGTTTTTAGGATGAGATAGTGAAATTTTTAGATCCGGATAGCGCATATCTGGACTTTGATACATATACCCGAACTCCGAATATCCTAAGGCTTCGGTTCTAGATCCGAATAGTAATTTCACGGATCTGGATACTTCAAAATAACCTGTATATTCAGACTGTTTCACATCTACTATTATGGATTTTAAAAATTTTAAAACCCCAACCCTAAAAGATCCGACCTGAAATTTTATCGGATCCTAAATTTCAGAGCTAAACGCGAACCCGTAGAGAACCGACCCGAAACCAAAAATGCCATACCACATATTAAGTATGGGCATTCGGGATACCGTTCGAGTTCGGGTCGGGTTGAGTTCGGGTTCGGGTCCCGTTTTAAAAAAAATTTAAGATCCATTTGGGTTTTTTGAGAATTCGGTTCGAGTTCAATTCGGGTTCGGGTCGGGTTTAGTAAATCATCCAAAATCCGAGTGCATCCGAATATTTTTTCGAGTTCGAGTACTTTCGGGTTTTTTGTGTTCGGGTTCATGGTATTTTTCGGGTTTTATCATTTTTTCCGTATTTTTTCTGGGTTTTTCGAGTTTTTTTCGGGACTTTCGGGTTTTACGGATTTCGGGTTTGAGTTCGGTTTGGATTTTCTTAATATTTCGGGTGTTTGAGTTTAGAATTTTCGTATTTAAGAAGACATATATATATGGGTATAAGGATATATTAGTATGCATGTATGTGTAGGTGTGTGAAAATTTCGGACATCCATATACTAGTTCGGGTTTCGTGTTCGGTTCGGATAAAATCCGAAACCCGAAATATTTGAACGGAGAACCCGTTCGGATTTTTTCACATATTTTTCGGGTTCGGTTTCGAGTTTTTCGGGTTCGGTCTTTTTGTCCAGCCCTACCATATATGTCTACGAGAAGATAAAATTCACTCCCAAGTGAAATCATTCAGCAGATAGAGACAACAGAACAAGGAGAGCTACAGAGAGAGAAAGCTAGCTCAAATGGAGGCATTGGTTTGCCGGAAGTTAGGAGATGCGACGGCGACGGAGACAGGGAGTCCAGAATCTCCGGTGGAGGTGAGCAAGAACCACCCGATCCCGCCTCTAAGCTCAGCAACGTCGGTGAGAGTCAAGGTCACAGCTACGAGCTTGAATTACGCAAATTACCTTCAGATTCTCGGAAAGTACCAAGAGAAACCTCCTTTGCCTTTCATACCTGGCTCCGATTACTCCGGAATCGTCGACGCCATCGGCTCCGCCGTCACCAAATTCCGCGTCGGAGATCGTGTTTGCTCCTTCGCAGATCTCGGTTCCTTCGCTCAGTTCATCGTCGCCGATCAATCTCGCTTGTTCGTTGTACCGGAAGGATGCGATATGGTCGCTGTTGCTGCACTTCCTGTTGCGTTTGGTACTTCTCATGTAGCACTTGTTCATAGAGCTCGTCTTACATCTGGTCAAGTAAAAAGAAATCAAAATCTCATCTCTGTGATTTGAGTTTCTTGCTTGCTTGATCCGAATCTGTTGTGTGATTTTGATTTTGTTTTGCAGGTCTTGTTGGTTCTTGGCGCTGCTGGTGGAGTTGGTCTTGCAGCTGTTCAAATCGGCAAGATTTGTGGAGCCATTGTTATTGCAGTTGCTAGGTATGGTTCGTTGATTCTTCGTTTTGAGACTACGTTCGATCGATCTTATGCGGTTTTCGTTTCGCAGAGGAAGCGGAAAGATTCAGCTGTTGAAGTCAATGGGAGTGGATCATGTTGTTGATTTAGGAAGTGAAAATGTTATCTCGAGCGTGAAAGAGTTTCTCAAGACGCGAAAGCTTAAAGGAGTTGATGTTCTATATGATCCTGTAGGAGGAAAACTCACCAAGGAGTCTATGAAAGTTCTGAATTGGGGAGCGCAGATTCTGGTTATCGGTTTCGCTAGCGGGGATATACCCGTTATTCCCGCTAATATCGCCCTTGTAAAGGTAAACGATCGATTGTTTACCGAATCTTTTGGAGTAGAATCAAATCTTCATTAAGTTGTAACATCAATTTTGGTTCAGAATTGGACAGTGCATGGTCTTTACTGGGGTAGCTACAGAATCCACAAACCTAATGTCCTTGAAGATTCGATCAGAGAGTTACTCTCATGGCTCTCTAGAGGATTGATCACTATTCACATCTCTCATACCTATAGCCTCTCTCAGGTAAAACAATTTATCTTCATATAATCAAAACTTTGAAACTTGAAACTAAACACTTTTTTGCATTACAGGCCAATCTCGCATTCGGGGCTATCAAAGATAGGAAGGCAATTGGAAAAGTGATGATTGATCTCCGCAACAAGACCAGCCTCGCTTCGAAACTGTAGAATGAATCTCTCTTAGCCACAGAAGAAAACCCGACTCTGTTTCGTGTAATAAGGTTATTGCTACTTTCCGTTTAGTAGTCTTAATGTAATCTACCACATTCGGGTTTTAAAATTCAATAATCGTCGAACATGGAACGGAACTTTGGATTCTCTAGAGACTAGTTAAGAGATATAGAATCAGTATATACATTGTGTTGTCTTAATCAAGATTGCAGCTCCCTAAATCAAGTAAAGCTTGGAAGAATCAAATCTTATCGGCTTCAGATAGCGGATATATTCAAGCTGAGCCATCTCTCCTCCGCTCAATGGCTCGAAACTGCACCCTGTAAGGCCGATAAATCAAACGCGTGGTTGTTGGTTTCCGATATTCTGACTTGTGTGATGGAAACACATATGACTAATAGCTTCGGCTGCCTTTCTTCGCGTTCTTCATTTGCTTCTTTGACTCTGTTTCTGTTCTACGTGAATGGTAAGAATTAAAAGATTATCGCCGTCGAAACTCATCTGGTAAAGGCAATAGCAGCAACCGAAAGAGTCTGATAATCTCGACAGGATCGAAGAGAAAGAAGACGCAGAAAGAGAACTTGAAGATGCCGAAAGACGCAGAGAATGCTGTTTCTGGTTTGAGATTCTTGAGAGAAAGCTGGAGGATAGAAGATTCTTTTCGGTTAATACCGGTTTAAGCACAAAACCAAAACCAATACAGAATCTAAAGACTTATCATCATATCCATGTTGTCATTTCTTCTATTTTTACAAAATTAGCAAATCAGTTATTATGTTTCATCAAAAAACCTACCTGAATCGTTGAAGAAGAAGATATAGATTTCAATCGAAACAACGAAAAAAATTTACATTCTGTCTTTGCTATTGTATCGAATCTGTTCTTTTGACTCGTTCCTTATCTCACAGATTCTTTCTTGTTTGTCTTTCCTCTGAATCTTCCACAAGAAACTTGAAGCTTGAAAGATCAAGAGGTTGAATCAATGAGAAGAAACAACTTCTGGATTTGATTGTGTTAAAAAAGGAGTTTTATGGGAAACCATTGTGCAAGAACTCCTGCTTCTAGAAAGGTAATTACATTTTTAAAGTCTTCTCTTTTAAATCTTCGCCAACAAATCATCAAATTTGCGAAATCTTTCTAACGATTCAACGTTTTTCATTAGCTATATAGCTTTTAAAGATAAAAGATGAAGACATAACATCCATGTATGTATGTATGTTTGTTTACAGTTATGGTCATGTGTATGTTGTTGCAACAACAAGCCTCAACAAAACCGAAGTCAACATGGTTCAAAAGGTAAAGTTCATCCAGTAACTAGAATTGAGAAATGGGAAGAAAAGATCAAAGAAGCTAACAACAATGGCAAGATTGTAAGTTCTTTTACTTCTTCAACATGAACTTTATTTCGCGTTTTTTTTTCTTCTAACTAACTTAATCAAGCAATCAAACAGCTCGTGGTGAATTTCAGCGCGCCGTGGTGTGTACCGTGTAAAAAGATAGAACCGGTGTTTAAAGAGCTTGCTTCTAAATACCCTTCAATGATATTTGTAACCATTGATGTTGAAGAACTTGCAGTAAGTAAAAAAAACTTGTGTTCTTTGAGAAAGTAGATTACTATTGTAAACATCGTAACTCTTTTTGCAATTTTACCCTCCATGCGCCGGAGCTGCATATCAACTCACCAAGTGAAATTTAAACCGCAATATAACCCAATATATCTTTGAAATTGAGTTTAATTGCTACTGGATTTTGTTATTAGAGTTATTAGTCACCGTAAGAAGATTATACTGCGGGTTAAATTATATTTGATTTGTTGATCTGCAGTTGTTTCGGCATATGGAGGATAAAATTGCGAAAATAGTTATAATGAAGGGGTTTTTTTTTGTAGAAAACTCTTATTATTAATTTGTTTAAGAGATTTGAATATGGTGAAAACATAAAAAACATAAACAGGAGTTTAGTAATGAATGGAATGTTGAAGCAACACCAACAGTTGTGTTCATTAAAGATGGGAGACAAATGGATAAACTTGTTGGTGCTGAAACATCAGAGCTTCAGAAGAAAACAGCTGCTGCTGCAGATCTCTTTCAAAGAAAACCATAAAACAGAAACAGAAACAGAGTTAGGTTTTCTTCTAGAGAAATGATTTTCCAGAAGTTACTTGTGAATGAAGTAAGTGTTACTTGTGGTACTTTTTTTTTATCTTTACAGGTTTGATTTGGTAAAGACTTATGTTGTTGTTTTTTAAATTTTTTTTGACTCAGACAAAAACATGGAGATAGAGAAGAGAAGATTGGTGTTAAAGATGAATCTACTTCTCTTTTATTATTTCTACCAAATGGTTATATATAATATTTCCAAAAGTAAACAAATTTCTTCTAGTGAATATTTGTTTTAAATTCTTTAATAATTTTACACATGATTTTTTCTTTGTTTCTGTTTTTTTTCCTGCTTTATTCAATTGAAAAACATGAACAAAATTGTTAAACACGGTACAATATAAGAAAAATGAAAGAATTTTCCATATAATTTTTGTATCAAACTATTCACAATAAACATACAAGTATAAGAAAAGTTTTATTCACTGACAACTTTGTAGTTTTTTATTCTTGATGTATCTCCATGAGAAATCTAATTGAAGCTATAGATAAGTCATGAGTTTTTGATACAGTGCTTATGAATATCATTTAAAGGCTAAAGATGAAGGAGTTAGAGAACGTTTTTCGGGTAAACCAAACTTACAATGAAAAACTTGAGTGGAACATTTCCTGCATATGAATCTCCGTTCTTGAATACGCAGCAAACCAGCAACACCTAATAGAACAATCATTCACATAAGAGGAGATTCTAACAAATAAAAAAAGGGTTTCGAATTGCGATTTTTACGTATTGTGGAGTAGATGGAAGATACAGTTGCATACAACACAAGAATGAAGAAAGCTTTATAGTTTGTATAACCAACACAATTATTAATCCAAAGGCAATGATGGTCCTGTCACATATGTACATTAAAAAGAAAACATCTTTACAAACAAATCTCGATACATAAGGTTCTGATGGTAAAGCTTCGACTCAAAAGAGATAAAATTTACCTGCCATCTTCAACACACTCCTTCTGCAAACTCGGCAATGGTGAGTCTGGGGAGGTTTATATACAAAGCACTTATCACATTTCCTTGTCTCTGTAGCCTAACAAAGTGCACATGAAAACCGAATCAGAACAAGACGATTCTAAGCTCACTGACTATCTCTAAAATTCAGAACTTAAGCGGATACTTTACATCAATCAACAGCATCAAAGATTAAGCCAATCTTCCTAACACCAATCTTAAAACCTCAAGACACAAAGGAACAATCTTTACAAGTAACAACATATAAGAATATCAACCAATTCAATCGGTGAAATCTTAAAGCTAGCAAACAAAGCCAAAAGATTCTTAAATTTAACAATGGTACTAGTTCAAAAGAGTGAAGAAACTTCAACACAAACCAAGAGATTCTCCAAATGCGTCAGATTTCAAAGGAAGAGATGAGACCAACCAGAATCTTCAACATCAGGAGCATAAGATGTAGAAACACGACCTGGGTCTATGAGAACGCAAATGGAGAGAGATCAGAGACAGAGAGAAGCCAAGAAGGTGAAGACGAAGACTGTGACGTAGTACAAGAAAACCCATCACCAGAATCACCGAAAGGATCGAGAAGATTCTCCGGCAACTCATCGTCAGATCTCTCCGCCGTGGGTTTCGGAAGANAGAAAAAAAAAAAAAATTTGGTCAGACACGTGTCCTACGCGGGTCAACGCATAACGGACACGGGTCAACGAAACGGAACCCGTTTGAACGGGAAACGGATCCCGTTATACCATGATAACCGACATAAACCGACCTCGATTTGCGTGCAAACCGCGTCTAAACCGGGTCCAATTCGCGTTTTTTAGAGCCCAAAAATCAAAATTTTGTACGGGCTTTTTAAAACATTATGGGCCAAACCAACCTTTTGGGCCGCTCAAATTAAGCCCAAAACTCTACAGATTTTGTTCCTCCTCGAGCGTTCTTTATCTGTTTGATTAATTTACGATCGGCCATGGCCTCACGGCGAATTCTTTTTTTGAAATCGATCGAATTTTCAAATAATGTCTTCTGGGTTCGTGTTTCTCCTGCAGATAGTGTTTCTGTGGTGGCTTACAGTGTCGATCGAACTGAAATAATTCATCTTCTTAAGAGGTAAACAAAATTTGCCTGATATGCACATTAGGTGTTTGTTAAAATTCCTCAAAGAAAGCGCAAGTAGTGCTAAATGAGATGATTTGCATTCAATTTGCCTATATGCTCTCGTTATTATACTCATGGAGCTAATAAAGCCAATGAGCATAATCTCTGAAGCTTGCGAGGGCTTTGAATTCTCACTCAAGTATTACTTGTGGTTTTTTCTTTTTTATCTTTACAGGTTTGATTTGGTAAGACTTAATGTTGTTGTTTTTTTAAAATGTTGACTCAGACAAAACATGGAGATAGAGAAGAGAAGATTGGTGATGAAGGTTATATATATATATAGCAACAAAGCTCTATTGTTAAAGATGAATCTGCTTCTCTTTTATTATTTCTACCAAATGGTTATATATAATATTTCCATAAGTAAACAAATTTCTTCTAGTGAATATTTGTTTTAAATTCTTTAATAATTTTACACATGATTTTCTTTTTTGTTTTCTATTTTACTGAGTTATTCAATTGAAAACATGAACAAAATTGTCAAACACGGTACAATATAAGAAAAATGAAAGAATTTTCCATATCATTTTTGTATCAAACTATTCACAACAAACATATAAGTATAAGAAAAGTTTTAAACCTATTTTTGGTCAATAATACTTTTGCTTTATGTTAACAAATTACTAATATGCACGTTGAATAATTTCTTATTTTAATTATATAATTAACAAAGACACCAAATGATTCTTTCTTTTGTATTTATAAAGAAAAATACAATCTATAATTTTTAAAAATACATAAAAAATGAATCTAGAAACAATAATGAAGAAACTGTCTCTTACCGATCTCCAAAGTTGACTTCAAAATCCAAATCTGTAAGACTTAAGAACTGGACATCAACTTTGTCTCAGATCTTAATTTTCCAAATGAAAATAAGAAAATTATTTTAAATAAATAAATAAGTAAACTAATATATACAAAGTTTGTTAAATATGAATATTATTATACATTTGTTATTGTAGTTTATATGCTTGATCTGATTCATATAATTCATATAATACTATCTCCTCCTCCTCCTCCTCCTACTTGCTTGAAAGATCATTAACAAAAAGATAAGTCAAAATCATCAAAACAACCATGATGATGAAGAAGAAGAAGAAACAAAGCAGATCTCAATCTTTTGTTGATAACAATCCAAACAAAACTCTTGAGTCATCCTTAGATTCTTCTTCACCTTCACCTAGACTCCTCTCCATTTTCCGTTCTAAGGTAACTTCTCTCTCTTTCTCTATTCGGTCTTCGATTTATCGCGTTCTCGACTTGAGGTTTATGTGCTTGGTTTGTGGTTTTGTAGTTGGTAAGTGGTAAAGACTTGAAACATATGTTCAGAGGCAGGAGTAAAACCGCGCCTGGATTGTCTTCTCAGTCTAGAATTGTGAGATGTCCTAAGTGCCAGAAGCTTCTCCAAGAACCTATAGATGCAACTACCTACAAGTGCAGTGGATGCGACTCGATTCTCCAAGGTACAATATAGCTTTCTTAAGCCACTTAGCCCCTAACATATCGACAAGGAACGATCTTTGTGCTTAGTTTTGTCCTTTCTTCGAGTGCAGCGAAACGTTGGGAACTAGAAGGCAATCATAACTCTATTCCCGAAGCTTTCCTTTCTTCTCAAAACCGCAGTTTAAGTACCGAGGTAGAATCTGGTAGTAAAACACCAATGAGGAGTACTCACCGGGAGTATAATTTGAGAGCATTACCTTCTGTCGAAAGAGGTTATCATTCGGAAACCGTTTACAAGCATGAAACATCCGATATCCGCAAAGAATGGATGAGAAAGGCTGATGATTTCGGCGATTCTGATGAGTTTAACTCGCGCAGCAATGCCTCGGAGTGGACTCAATGCGATGGGAGATATAACGATCTACCTCGAGTTCCTTTCTATCCAGCAAGTCCTTCCCCTTCTTCTGCGTACGAATATGGCTACAGTAGTCCTTTTCACGGGTCTCAAGCTTCTGCATCCGAGCAATCATATTATCATTATCATCATCCAAATCAATTCAAACGATACGGAAGTGAAGGCTGGTTTCAAGAGTCTTCTTCTGTTGCCTCACCGCTTCGTTTTACGGGTGAGACATCTGATGGAAAGTACAATCATTGCTCTTCTCAGTCTCAGCTGAATCATCGTCAGTATCATAATCTTTATGAATCCAGTAGCTCTGCAACACGGCATCGCTCTGTTTACTCTGAGCGTAGCTATCAAGCAGTTGCAGCACCACAGCGTTCCACATACTCCGCGGGGATTGCCAAGAGTGAAGCAAGTAGTGAGAGGAGCTCTCTTAGGAACAAGAAAAAGTATGTCAAGGCAAAGAATCCGGTTTTGAAGCGACATGTACTTCCTTCAGCGGGCGGAGCGCCTTTTGCAACTTGTTCTTATTGCTTGCAACTTCTACAACTTCCTCAGGTGTCTCTTAGCTTAAAACAGAAGAGATATCAAGTGAGATGTGGAAGTTGTTCCGGTTTACTTAAGTTCTCTATTCAAGAGAAAGCAGATAATGTCTTCGATTCACCTAGCTTTGTCGATTCCAGCACCGGTTTAGCTGATGAGACGGCTAATACTCATCAAGATTCAGCTTCAGAAGGTCGTAAAGAGATTTCTCCGGATGATAGTCATCTTTCAAATTCGGACAACGGCTATGTAGACAGAATCAGCAAAAGCACATATGAGGATAAGAGGATTAAAGAAGATTTAAGGAGCATATCAAGCAAAGTTTTAGATTCGGAAATGGAGGCATTGCAGCCTCAGTGGAAGCCTTTGCTGGCATCAAGTGAGACTATTGGAGAGACTTCAAGGATTCATCTAGAGGAAGCTCATATAGAACTGTCAAGCGAGATGGATGATAACATTTTTGAAAGAACCGGGCGCGATTTAGAGGAGTCTGGATATGAGAAGAATGGAATTCATAAGCCAGAAGAGATGCTTCGAGGCGAGTCCTTGGAGGTTGCAAGAGTGGTATCTCATACTTCGAAGACTTTAAACGCGAACGAATACGTCTGTGATACACATGTGATGTCTGAGAACAACAAAGACACTCGAGAGTTGGATCAGGAGGAGACTGGAGAAAATGATACAGAGCACATATCAAGTACATTTTCAGAAGCAATGTCAGCTACACTACAGTCTACCGTGAAAGCTTCAGTGACCGATAATGAGAACTTATGTGGAAGACAAGAGTTGGATAAGACCACTAGTGACAGAGTAAGGTATGAGTTAGAGGAGAAGGGCGAAGATGGATTGATTGCTTCACTCGAGAAGGCGAGTGAGACATTCGAAACAATCATAGAAGGCGAGATAGGTGCAGAGAGATCAGTAGCTCATCAAGTGGATTCTTCGACAGAAAATATAGAAAACTTTTACGAACCACTTTATTTCGAAGGAAGCGGCTATGCAAGTGAAAGAACATGGGCGGAGGGAGATAGAGCGGGGTTGCATTTGGAGGAATATGAAAGCAACTTCGAGATTCAAAGCAAACCATTTGAATGGACTTCAGAAAGAGCTTCAATGGTTTGTTTGAATGAGAATGAGCTAGTGACAACACTTGAAGCCGAAGACGATGTTGATGGAAGATCAGAAGAGAGACATGTGTTTCATGAGTCTCAATATGATATACTAGAGCAATCCCAGTATGAGAACTCGAGCGAAAGACAAGAGTTGAGTAACACCGTTTCTGAAATTGTAACTTCTGAGTTACAAAAGTGTAGATACGAGGCGAATGAAATGCTTGAGCCAAGCAATACTGTCGGACGTGAATCTGTAGTTTCTCTTGAGAAGGCTAGTGAAGTAAACATAGGCGAGAAAGGCGAAGAGAGGTCGGTATCTCATCAAATGGTGCCTCAATACGAGAATGTGGAAAATTCCAGCAGGACAGTAGAGCCAGTTTATCTGGACGGAACACGAGCAGAGACAATAGGAGAGGAATATCAGAGCAATTCATTTGAATGGACTTCGGAAACAGCTCCAACAAATTGTCTCCATAAGTATGAGCTAGAGATAATGCCTGGAACGTACCAAGATTCGAACGGAAGATCAAGATCTAGTTCAATAGATTCCTTCAGTGATCATGAAAGTTCAAAAGATATAGCTGCGTCTCATGAAGAGGAGTTCCAGCTAGTGAATGAAACCAGAACCAATGCGCTCCAAATAGGCGAAACATCGGAAGATGGATCATTGCTGCACTTGGAGAATTGCGAGGAGAACGAAGAAGCAATGGAAGTAAACGAGACATTTGAATGGACTTCAGGAAGAACTTTAACATTCCGTCTCCGTGAGTATGAGCAAGAGACAATACTTGAAGAAGATGAGAACGAAAGAGCGGAATTCGATAAGGCGATTGAACTAAGGGATGATAGATTCTTGCTCTGTTCTGATGACATACTTGAGCTAGAAACGAATATATTTCGCTTGGAAACGTCTCAAGACAAGGAAGACAATGATGCCAAGCATACCGAAGTAGATAGCCAAACCAAAGAGGAGACACAGGGAGACCAATTAGAGCAACCACAGAAGGTTCCGATGTCTCATTTCTCCGACACAACGGAACCTCCTACTGAGATTGTAGGTTTACGTCTTGCGCTATATCAAACGCAAAGTTCGCCTTTACGGTCACCTCTAACTTCACCAATACATACTCCTATTGGTTCTCCATTGCATTACCTGATGCGTTCTCCGATAACTTCACCAATCAATTCACATATAGTTTCACCAATGCGTTCTCCAATCAACTCATCAGGATCACTCTCTGATGTATTGTTCTTCGGCAACAAAACATAAAAGTGTTTCCTTTGAAGTTTAAGACTTTACCCTCCAATGTCAAAAACAGAGTGTGTGTGTGTTACATTGCTTCATTTTTGTTGATTATATACTTTAAAACATTGAAACAAGATGCATCTGAAGTAAGCAGAGACAGAACACTAAGCTCATGGGGAGATAAGAGAAGAAAGTTTCAATCTTTAGTTAGTAAATGCCATAAGCTAAAGAAATTTGAGTAACAGAGTGAAAGAAAATCTTGAAAAAGGTTTCTTCTTTACCTTTTTCGGATTCGGGTCAGATTTAATAAATTTATTGAAACCAATCAGTACACCCGATACTTTTTCCGGTTTCGAATATTTCGGGTTCGTTTTTTTCTTTCCAGTTTTTTCGGATTTTTCGTTTCATCGAGTTTCGAGTTCGGATTCGGTTCGAGATTTTCGAGTTTCTCGAATCCTCATTCAGGTTCGGTAAATCCTAAATCTGAATTATCGGCGAAGGAAACCCCATCGGATATTTTTGCATATTCGTTGGGTTCGAGTTTTTGGTTCGGGGTAAAATGTTCATCTCCCGTGAGAAGACAGAAATAAGCTGACAATATGTAAGAAACCGGAAAACTCTCATTTTTCGGTTCTTTTTTTATCCAAAATTTATATAACTAACTTTTTAATGTCTTGGAGAATCTTTTGATTTGTTATTGAGTAACTATAGTTAGTTTTATTTCTTTTAATTCATTAAATAAATTAGATACATTTAATAAAAAATTAAAACACCTTCAATTTTTAAAAAATCACACATAAAAAAGTTGTGCTCTTCTCTATTAACTTTTAATAGTAGAAAAGATAGCTAACACAAAAAAACCTAATTTGTTACAAACTTTTTCCTTAAAGCATCAATTTATCTAATATGAAGGAAGTATTCTAATAGTTTCTAGAGTAAATATTTAGTATTTTTAGTGCCTCAATAGAATTTTAAAAACTAACAATTTTGTAATCAAAGTTATTTATTTTATAAAATTGAGATTTTAGTAAATTAAAAAGGTCACATTGTTAAAGTTTTGTTGTTTAGACCGTATATGAAGTTTTACAGAAGTTTGCACTCTTCAGTTTTGTTTAAAAATTTCTAACCACATCCTACATTTATATTAATCTATGGTAAACTTTATTTCATGCTAAATGGGCATCGTTTCTATTTTTTTTAACAATTAATTTATTAAAACTTCATATACGGCATAAATAAGTGGACTAACCGCTATAAATCTCTATTATCTAAAGAAACAGAGATAACAAAGGTTCCAAACCTCTTTGACCATCATCCTATGTAAGTGAACCATGCAACTATGCATTAAAAAACGATTTTCATTTTTTAAANTTCAGTGGGTTAACACCTACGAAAATATAAAGTTTTTTCGTAAATGCTCTATATACTGAAGTTTATACTCTTTAGTGTTGT
>OVAN01002655.1:0-32445 GCA_900406275.1 Anastatica hierochuntica
ATTCTCGTATGAAAACCGTAGTAAAAATCGATAAAATGCAAATACATCAAAATCCCAAAAGGAGTATTAGTAATCCAAATTAGGCAATCAAATGACTTTTTCCAAAAATTTGTTTTAATAATATTATTACAATTTAACCGTTTCTGTTTTTACATTTTGGAAATAAACGAAACCTTTCTTGTAGTTATTCTTCTAAATGCGTGTAATACAATTTAAAATAGACGAACTTTCTTATAGTAACGAAGAATATTGTTTTCAATTTAAAAAATTAATTGGAATTATTTGAATCTTACCGAAAAACCTTAAGACAAAAATGAGTTTTTTTTAACTAATTAAAATTTTTGCTACTGATTTGCGAGGAACACTCGCAAATCACTAGCAAATTTGCTAGTGATTTGCGAGTGTTCCTCGCAAATCAGTAGCAAATATACCCTAAACCCTAAACTTTAAAACCTAAACCGTAAATCCCAAAAGGAGTATTAGTAATCCAAATTAGGCAATCAAATGACATTTTCCAAAAATTTGTTTTAAAAATATTATTACAATTTAACCGTTTCTGTTTTTACATTTTGGAAATAAACGGAACCTTTCTTGTAGTTATTCTTCTAAATGCGTGTAATACAATTTAAAATAGATGAACTTTCTTATAATAACGAAGAATATTGTTTTCAATTTAAAAAATTAATCGGAATTTTTTGAATCTTACCGAAAATGATATCAGTAATCATCATTTACATTAGTATTAGGCAAATCCAAAGTTTGTTGATTTCGTGTAGATGAAGCAAGCGGAAAAACATTGTCACTGGAGACTACATCACAATATCTGATGAATTCAACTTTTCGATACCATAAAGCTTCCATAATATCTTTCCTAATGGGTATCCAACAAAGATAAATTATCTTTATCTCTGGGTCAATGATGACTGTAACATAAAGATCCAAAGACACGAAGCTGAGCATACAATGGAGCAACATCAAATAAAAGCTCATAAGAAGTTAGACCATTGTGTAGCTTAGTGCGAGTTTGATTAATAAGACGAGATGCAGTAGTAATTCTCTACAAAACTTTACTAGTAAACTTTCTTGGAACAACAAAGATCTAGCAACATTCAAAATGTGACAATGCTTCCTTTCGACACGTCCATTTTATTGAGATGTTTCAACATAAGAAGTCAGGTGCATGATTCCTTGTGATTTGAAAAATGAGGATAAGCACATGAACTCTATACCATTATCAGTATGAAAAAATTTGACAGGCTTGGAAAACTGTTTCTCAGAATAGGCTCAAAATTGTTGCAAAGTCTCCCGAACCTCTGATTTCTGAAAGAGCAATTACGTCCAAAACCACCCTAAAGTAGTCATCAACAATAGTTAAAAATATTTAACACCACAAGAAGGAGAAATGCATAGGGACCTCAAACATCAACATGAATTAGGGAAAAACACTATGTTGCTTTATTAAAACTATTATGAAAAACCTATCTGGTTTGCTTAGCTTGAAAATATACGTCACAAAGACCCATACTAGCAGAACTTAAAACACCAACAAATAAATCCAAATCAGAAAAAAAATAGAAAATGCAAGAGTCCTAATATGCGATGACAAAGCTCGTGAACACTACTTCCAAAAACTTTGTTTGTTTGTGCATAGATACATCCATAAAATAGTAGACCCCATCACACTCTTCACCGGCTCCAGTCAGAGTTCTAAAATACGAATGTAAAACACATATCATATCAGTAAAATAAGCAAAATAATTAGAATGCTTCAATAATTTTGCAACTGAAAGCAACCAACAATTGAGATTAGGAACATATAAGAAATCTCAAAGAGATATCTTATAAAATAATGGAAATGTTCTCGCACTAATGGACACCATTGTGCTACCCTCAGCACATCCAACTTAATGGGGAGTGGTATCCTTCACGTTAACTAGTAATGATGCATCTCTAGCCAAGTGATGAGACGCGTCAATGTCTATAATCACATCATTTTATTTCTTACAGGATAGTTTATCAGAATTGTTCAGCCTTTTGTCCATTATTCCAGAGTTAGATCAGCTAGAGCTACAACATTCAAAATGCTTGCATGTGCGATTGTTGCGTTACTTCTTCCTCTGCCACAAAGTAACGCAAAACTACCATGACCACAACTTGCTCCACTTCGACCAGGACATGTTCATCTCTCAGTCTACCACTCTGGATACCCAAAAACTGCCAGCACGAAGACTTCCCATGACCCAATCTTTTGCAATGAGTACATTGACGAGGACATGATCTGTTTCCTACTCCATAAGTAAAATAGGTCTCAAATCGTGTATTACAGTTATTAGAATCTCGGCGAAGTACATTTGCACAAGCTTCAGATCATCTAACAAAACCAACAACGTCTTGTTGATTCTCACGATTCTTAGCTGAGTTTAATTTATCTTCTTCCCGAATCACTTTGGAACAAAATTTTCTGAGATCTGGTAGTTCATCAGCTTCGATAATTGTAGTTACCACAGATCAAAATTGTGAATCATCCAAACCCATCACAAATTTATGAACTCTTTCATCCTCTTTCTCTCCTTCTCATATCTCTCTACTGTAGAACATGTACATCCAAGTGTATAACGATAATTCCCATAATACTCAATCACAATCTACCCATCTTGTTGACAAGAAGTTATGTTTTTTCGTAAGTTGTTACCCACTTAAAGCGATTCTTTATATTTTCCCACAACTAGTGAGCATCAATAATGAAAGTCATCATTGAACGAACCTGCAGTTCGATAGATGCTGTCAACCATCCAACTATCATCGAAATTATGCTTAACCATGGCTCTAAGTCATCGCTTCCTTCAGCAGATCTTTGTAACGAACCATCAACAAATTCACTCTTTCGTTTTTCTCGAAGAGCATTTAACATCTCAGTCGTCCATTCATTATAATGATATATTTTAAACTAAACATGGGTGATCAAAGCACCTATATTATCAGATGAAAACAATGTATATGGTGATACAATCGATGTATCCTTCTTCTTCTCGACCAAAGTACTTGGTGGATATGTCATTGGAAATGACAATCAAATGATCACATAAGGTAATCGAAGAAGACACAGCTCGGACACGCCAATTAGTTATAAGAAACACTCAGTTAGATCTCTTCAATTGACAAGTTGCAAATCATGTTTGCTTCAAAAAAAACTTGCTCTGTTTCAGAAAGAAAAAACACAGAAACTTTGCTTCGAAAAAGTTACCACAAATTAAAAAGAAGATCATAACTCTGATACCATGTGAAACTTTAAACGTGTTTCCCTTATTTATGAAGTTAATGTGTATTTAGAGCAAATTTATCTCTTAGAAGGATTAGAACAAATAAACTTTATCCTATACAAGTTGTTATTATCTACTAATAACATAAGTGCATAATATATATGACCTGATATTCTTTAAATATTTCAACCGAATTTCCCAAGATTCAATATTCATTTTGATCATATGTTCTCATTTTTAACAAACTTCGTAGATATCGGAAAACATAAGCTATAAACAAAGCTTTTCTAGTGACGAACTAGGAAGATAATGAAGAGTCCTTCGTTCTATCAAATCTTCCCGAGTTTAACTGATGTGAAAGGAATACTCTTAGCAGCATGAGTTGATTACTCAATACATTTCGTCAAGAAATGTCAACTCTAATTTTCGATTGCCTATAAAATAGCAGTTGTAAGAAAGAATCCAAAGAAAAGCTCTAACAAAAGAAAAATTTTTAGTTCATTTTCAAATATGAGCAAGACACAGAATTTTTCTTAAACCATCCAATATTCTTTATAATTATTAAGCAAAACATTAAATTTCTTTGATATTTACCATTGTTCACTAAATCTTTTACAAGAAGTTGATAATTCGGTTTGAAATATCCCAACAAAGTTTTGTTCATGTATATTGCTACGTAATTAGTAACATGAAAATTACTTTCTCTGGCATTGTTAAAAGATTCTGAGAACAATATCTACATTCCCTCTTTTTCATAATAAATTTCATTTTAACATTTTTAAATTTGTTTTATTATAGTTGTCATTTTATTTTCCAATGCAGATGTTCGATAAATTTTCTAGGTTTACTCAAATGTTCTTAGCTTATTAATTAATAAAATCAAATAGTACATTTATCAATTAGGATAAAACATAAAAATTAATTAATTTTTAATATGTGTGAAAAAATAAAGGCATATATATTATAAACCGAAGAAGAATTCGGTACAAGTATGTGGTAAAAGGCCATACATCTTTTTTGGAACGAAAAAATGAGAGAACAAAGTGCGATTAGTTTGGCAATTCTCTTTTGTATCGCCAACTGTGTTATCTCCTTGGAGAATGAGAGTTGCCGATCAACGGCGGTTACCTTGGACATGGATTTTGGGGCGGCGGTTACTCTTCCTTCAACCGCTGACCCAGCGGTTTCTTCCTCTTTAACTGTTGAATCCTCAAATCTATATAAACCATATGTTTGTGTGAAGATCTTGTGTGATCAAATTGAAGGAAACTTCTTTCTATATCTACTCAAAATTTCAGAGAATCTGCGTAACCAGATGCATAATATCAATCTCGGAATCACAGATGAAGTGGTGACGATTCCCACCAGCCTCGTGGAACAAGTGGCGGTTCAGAACCAATTCAGCCATATCATGAAGTCTGTTAACCCACGACGGCAACTGTTGAGACCGATGATGAATGCTCTCCCTCGACTATGGAGGGTTAAAGGTGAAGTAACTGGAAGAATCATCGGTGGCCAAAAGATCCGGTTTGTGTTCCAGTCAGAGGACACGATGCTCTCTGTGATGCGGCAAGGCCCATGGTCATTCAATGATTGGATGTGTATCATCGAGCGTTGGACTTTTGTTCTCTCCGATGCGGACCTCAAGTACATACCCTTTTGGGTCCAAATCCGAAGAATTCCCCTTCAATTCCTCACTCTTGCCATGGTGATTCATATTGGTGCGGAGATTGGTGACTACATGGAAACCGATTTTGATGGAGACGGAGCCAATCTGGCCAATTATGTGCGAGTACAACTATGTTGGAATGTTAAAGAACCATTGCAGTTCAGGAGGATCTTCCAGTTTGGAGATGGAACGACAATTCTGCAGTTTCATTACGAGAAACTATGGAGTTTCTGTGGTACATGTGGTTTGATGACACACGCCACTGCTGAGTGTGTTTCGCAATAGGGACCTCCTCCACCACCGAGTGATGACGATGACAATGATAGTGCTGATGACCAACCACCAGAGCAAGCACCCCCACAAGAGCTTGTTGATGTGTCGTGCGTGGAGGATATAACCATTGAGAAGGACTCCTCTACACCTAGTTCTTCCAGGAAACGTAAGGCAACTGAACCTATTAATGAAATGCCTCGGCACTTCTCGGATATGCGTCATGCTCTATGGGAAGAGTATTACCAGGAACATATGACCCAATGTAAGCATACACATGCTGAAGCCAGGGAGGTAAGAAACTGGACTCAACCTTCTGATGGTGCTAGTACTTCTCGTGGCTTTTTTGATGGGGATGATACTCATCCCAACCCTGATAGTGATGGTAAGGTTGGCCAGAAACTACCACAACTGTAATGAATACACTCTTTTGGAACTGTTGGGGCTTGAAAGAGTCCCCGGTGGTTCGACGCCTCAAGGAGTTGAAGAAACAATTCACTTTGGATATACTCTTTCTCATCGGGACGAAGAATCCCGATGACATTGTCAGAGATGTAGCAACACAACTTGGGTACGATAATATCAGATATGTATCTTCTGTAAGGGGTGGGGGGTACTGCTTTGCTTTGGAATTCTATTTTATTTGTTTCTTTTATTTCAATGTCCGAACGTATGATGGATTGCTTTATCAATAAAGATAGGTTTGCTTTCTACTTCTCCTTTGTCTACGGAAATCCAATTCGGAAACTACGACATATCTTATGGGAAAAATTACAAAGACTTGCTATTAATCGAGATGGACCATGGGTTTTATGCGGTGATTTTGATGAAATTTTAAGCCCACAAGAGAAGAGAAGAGGTAGAACACGAGAACCATGGAGTTTACTAGACTTTCAAAACATGGTCCAAGTGTGTGGTTTAAGAGACTTACAATCGATTGGCAATCCGTATTCTTGGGTTGGTAAACGTCGAGACTTCACTATAGAAAGTTGTTTGGATCGGGTTACGGCGAATAAGGAGTGGCGAGCCTTATTTCCCATGACTGAAGTCGAATTCATGGATATAGTAGAATCGGATCACCGACCTGTGGTGATTAAAAGGAGAACTCATAAGGAGACATGGCTTAGGCAATTCAGATTTGATTATTGTCTTTGTCAAGAGCCGGAGTTCAAGGATATTATTCAACAAGGTTGGGATCCTCAAACATATGGCCATAGCAATCTAGGAACCCGCCTGCGACGATGTCGATCTCGTCTATCGGATTGGAAACGTACGAAGCAAATGAATTCTAAGAAACTTATTGCGGATTTACGGCTCCAGATTGATGAAGCTATGAGGCTCCCAAATATTCCTCTTGAACAAGTTAAACGATTAAAATCAGAGCTTGGTCGAGCATATAAAGCAGAGGAGATGAATTGGTTCCAAAAGAGCCGAGCCCAATGGTTGAAATGCGGAGATCACAACACCCGTTTCTTCCATGCCACTACAAAGAATAGGATAGCCCAAAACCGAATCACATCACTGCAGAACTCAACTGGTCATGTTATACGTGGGAACAAAGATATAGCTCATGAAGCACAATCTTACTTCACTAAACTCTTCACCACATCTATTGATGAACTTTTTGTCGATATACTCTAGTGCATTGAGCCCATGGTCTTGGATCAAATGAACTCAGAATTGACAAAAGAGGTAACTGATGAGGAGATCCGCTCAGCGATGTTTTCAATCGGCTCCTTTAAAGCGCCGGGACCGGACGGTTTTACAGCTTCTTTCTACAAAGATTATTGGGAACTGTTAGGCCAAGATATTATTATGGAGGTTCATGCATTCTTTTCCACATGCTCTTTTGATACAAACCTTAATCATACTAACCTCTGCCTTATTTCTAAGCTAACAAACCCAAACACTGAAAGATTTTCGTCCTATCAGTCTTTGTACGGTGATTTATAAAGTCATTTCTAAAATCCTAGTTAATAGGATGAAACATATCCTTCCGGTTATTATACAGGATAACCAGACGACTTTTATACCCGGGCGCTTCATCACGAATAATATCATGATGGCACACGAAGTGGTTCACGCTTTAAAGTCAAGATAACCGTACACTACTATGTACATGGCTGTCAAAACTGATATTAGTAAAGCATACGATCAATTGGAGTGGAGGTTCCTTGAGGATATTTTAAGGCGCAAGGGGTTTTTAGAACAATGGATCATATGGATCATGATTTGTGTGCGAAGTGTCTCCTTCTCGGTGTTGGTAAATGGTAATTCTTACGGTCGATTTCAACCACAACGTGGGCTACGACAAGTTGACCCTTTGTTACCCTATCTCTTCATTCTCTGTTATCGGATGTATTGATTTGCTTACTGAATCGTGCGGTTGGCGAGGGTAGACTACAAGGCGTCCGACTCAACCATAGTGGTCCGGAGATAACGCATCTCCTCTTTGCGGATGATTCTTTATTTTTTCTCAAAACTAATATCCAAAGCTACCAGACATTAGCCTCTATATTTCAGCAATATGCTCAAGTATCGGTCAACTTATTAGCCTATAGAAATCCACCATTACGTTCGGCTCCAAGGTGTATGAACACACTCAGTGTACTGCTCAACAAATACTATATATACCGAATTAATATCGGGGGAGATGGGAAGTATCTTGGCCTTCCTGAACAATATGGGAAGCGGAAGACAGAGATGTTAAGTATATTAAGGATAAGGTAGACAAGAAAATCCACGATTGCCAAAATCGCTTTCTTTCATTGGCGGAGAAGGAAACTTTGCTCAAGAGTGTTGTGTTAGCTATGCCTGTATACTCGATGACATACTTTCAGCTACCTGTGGAGATTTGTGGTGACCTTGACCGCATGTTTAGCCGATACTGGTGGGGATCGACTGATGAGAAACGCAAAATATCTTGGCTCTCCTGGTCGAAACTATCAACATCCAAGAAACGAGGAGGTTTGGGGTTTCGAGATCTACATGAATTCAACCAAGCACTTCTGGCAAATCATGCCTGGAAGATTATGCAACGTCCCAATAGTTTAATCTACCAAGTCTTGAAGCATCGATACTTCAAAAATGAGGAGATGATCACGTCAACAGGGCGGAATGGTTCCTCCTATGGATGGCGATCACTTGTGTTTGGCAGTGAACTTCTGCGCCTCAGATCCAGAATTATTGTTGGTGATGGTAAGTCGGTAACACTTGGGAACAAGAGTTGGCTCCCGACGCATCCAAGACGTGCACTAACATTAAACTCTCCAGCATATTTGAATCTTCCGGTTAGTTGTTTACTTTCCAATGTGACTCATCAATGGGATGATCTAGCATTAAATCATTATATTCACCCGACTGACCATCAACTTATCCGAAAGCTTTTTCTTCCATTAAACCCGACATCCGACATGATCATTTGGAACCATACAAGAGACAAGTATTATACGATTAAGTCTGGTTACATGTTAAAGAAGGAGATAACGGTGTTGGCTGATGAACCTCAACCTCCTTTGGCTGTAAGTCCTGATGTTGCTGCGGCAATGTGGAAGTTACCAGTACCTTCAAAGCATAAACACTTCCTTTGCTCTAATATCCTTGCGACGGTGGAGAATCTACATCGACGACATATACCAGTTAATCCATCTTGCGTGTGGTACGAATGAGAAAACCATTAATCATCTCTCCTTCACTTGTCCCTATGCGGAATCGGTATGGCGGTTATCAGGGATACGCATCAATACGGAGGATGGAGCGAATATCCATTCCCTTATTCTAAATCAATCTCAAAGGATGACGAATACGATGGGTAGAACTCTCCCGATTCATATCTTATGGCGAGTATGGAAAGCGCGAAACGAGTTGTTGTTCAACAAACGGATTATAATTGCACAAGAGACGATACTACGTGCGACTAATGATGCTCATGAATGGAATACACTACAAGATGAGACTATACACAGTCTGGGTAACCAAAGACCGGCTCCCAGCCGTAGAAACATGGGTTGGAAGCCTCCACCACATGGATGGATCAAATGCAATTACGATACTTCCCACTTAGAAGATCAACCGGAGTCATCTCTTGGATGGATTATCAGGGACTCGATGGGACATGTTCTTCATTGTGACATGGGAAAGTATCAAAGACGCATCAACATTGAAGAAGCGGAGTATACGACCCTCCTATGGGCGATACAAGCGGCATGAGGTCTTGGATATCGTCGAGTAGAGTTTTGTGGAGACAATCTCACAATTACTCAGACAACTAATGATGACCGGAAGAACCTCTTACTCATGCACTATACTACGACGGTTCAGGCATGGTCTCACTTGTTTCATGATTTTCGAATATTTTTTGCTCCTAGAGAAGTGAATGCTTGTGCATATAAGCTCGCAAAACAAGCACTACATGAACATACTAATTGGAGTATATTTGAGTGTTGTCCTTTATTTCTAAATTCGTTTGTAACAAAGGACCAAATCACTGAAGACTAATAAAATGTTGTTGAAGGAAAAAAAAGGTCATACATTTTATCTAGTTTGATCTCGTCCTAAGAGATTAAAAATCTACAAATTTTGAATCTCTTGACAAAAAAAATAGGCCATACAATATGAATAATGATCTAACTTTTGTATTTATTTGATAAAGGGCTACTCCATTAAGAACTAGCCATTGGCCAGAGTTGTGCCTTCCTTTATAAATAAGGAGCTAGTGTCCCAGGCCACATCAAATGTCATTAATTCAGAAGCTATATTCCACAAAAATTATCTTACTCAATAGTCCACAATTTGATCAATAACAATATTATCACTATAGTGTTGTTATTGACATGCAATTTAAATTTATGTATGTTTTCTTTTTGATTGCGACTGATTCATATTTTACACATTATTAAAATAATGAGTAAAATAAATAATTTTATTTTCTACAAAATTATCTATTTTTTCAAAGTGTTTTTCGTTTTTCTTTCTCGCTTTTAGGTTGCTAATAATCTTAAACTTTCATATCAAAACTTTATATTTTATTGAAATATAGAAGGCAACAATTTTAAATATAGCCATAGCCATTGGCCTCTGCTTTTAGTAGGCACGGTACTGGTCTTGGCTTTTTGGTAACCGCTTTAAATATGGCCTTTAGTGAGACAACCTCAATTCTCTATCTCTCTCTTTCTCTCTTACTACAAAGAACAAAAATGAGTTTGGTTGCAAAAGCTCTCAAATATCTTCTACTTCTCCACATCTCTTTGTCAGTTGGCAACATCAGTGAAGTCGCATCCACTTCTTCCGTGGCTCCACTATCTTTGTCGGTGAAGATGAGCCGCAAACTTGTGGCAGTTCAAGGCATGGTTTATTGCAAGTCTTGCAAGTATTCAGGCATCGATACTCTCTTAGAAGCATCTCCTCTTCAAGGTCACTACATTATAGTTTCTGATCTTTTTCTCTATTAATTTAATTATCTTGTAGTCTCGTAATAATATTGCATCATCAATTTTCCATTAGAATTGCTTCATTCTCGTCTTTTTTTCTTTTCTTTTTCATATTGTTGCATGTTTTGATTACTTTCATCTCGTCATGCATATAATCTTCATATTAATTCTTATGGCGAGTTAAATTTCTGACTCTTGAATCAAGTGCATGCGTAAATAAAATGCATGTATGATGTAAATGCATACCATGCATTATATTATCGCAGGAAATATATCATCCACTTATTTATGGCTGCAAAGTCTGATATCAATTACAATTACTGTTGTCTCAGAACAAACTATTCTGAATTTAAGGTTATAAATACTATCGGTGCATGAAATGTTATAATATTTATTTTTGTATGAAAATAACTGAGAATCAATAATTTTATTCTTGATAAAAGAAAGTAATGTGACTAAATGTTGTTTCCAACCACTGATATCCTTGAAGTACATTCCACTGATTAATAATAAAATAGTTTGTGGGGTTTGTAAGAGTTGAACCTGTCGTATTTTTTGTGTTTGTTTTCAAATAAAAAAATTGATGAATGTTACAAAAACTGAATTCAGGTAAAATGCATTTTAGAATTAATTATACACATGAATTTAAAAGTAAAAAAAAAAAAAAAGAAAGAGAGAAGTGGCATGTTTTTGCATTTCACATTGGTCGAGTCTTTCTCGCCACTTGGCTTTCATGCATGAAAATTGTATTTTTTTCGTCCTTTTCTTCTCGATCTAGTTTCCACTATTTGACTTTCGTCTTTTCCTCAAAGTTAAACTTTCATAAATTATTGAATGGCTAATAATTATATGTTACTTAAAATCTACATAAAACGTTTCCATTATATATAGGAGCGACCGTGAGGATTGCATGCAACAACACAAAGAGAAGTGTGACAATGGAGACAAAAACAGACAAAAACGGATACTTCTTCATGTTAGCTCCGAACAAGCTCACCAGCTACGCTTTCCACACGTGCCGGGCCTGGCCCATGGATCCCGGGTCGGTGGCTGCAACGGTTCCATGCATCATCCCATCACAGCTCAACAATGGAACCACTGGTGCTATGCTTAAGCCTTCCAAATCAATCAACATTGCTGAACACGACTACGTTCTCTTCTCTGTTGGTCCCTTTGCGTTTGAGCCGACCTGCACTCGTTGAAGACTTGAATTTCTTTGTGATGTATTTGTGTGCTTGATTGTTCGTGATGATCAGTGGTGATTTAAACGTTCCCTCTTTAATTTGTTATGTGTGTGGACTTTCTTTTTCAACATGTGTGTGGACATTTTAAGATCGTTAGTGAGTTTGATTTCTTTTAATTAAGTCTTTTATTTATCGCGCGTTTACATAAGTGAAAATTTTCAAAATACCACTAAACTTTTTTTTTTTGTCTCAAACATACTATCACAAGTTTTTGAAAACATCACCAACATATTTTTTCAAAAATACTAAAACCACTAAAATTGAGGTCTTTTTCTTTCAAAAATACAACAACCACTACAATTGAGTTTTCAGGGTTTAGAAATTAAAAGTTTATAATTGGATTTGGTATTTTGTGTTTATGATTTAGTTTCAGAAGTTCACATTTTAGTCTTTAGGGTTTAAAGTTTAGGGTTTAAAGTTTAATTTTGATAGTTTAAAGTTGAAGTCTAATTATGCGGTACTTTTGAATCACATTTGTCGTATATTTTGGGGATAATTACACCAAATGCCATAATTTGTGTTATGCTTTTCACAATTACCATTGAAATGTAGAACTTTTAAAAACGTCATTATTTATAGAATAAATTTACTCTTATGCCCTTGATTCTAACTAAAAGCAACAAAAATGTCCACATTGGATTGAAAGAGAATAAGCGAACAACATGATTAGGGATGGACAAAATATCCGGATCCGAAGAACCGATCCAGATCCGAACCGAAAAATAAGAAACCGAACCGAACCGAAAACTATTAAATATCCGAACGATTCCTATAGAAATATTTTTCGGGTACCCGAACCGAACTGGAACCGAACCGGGATCCGATCGGGTACCCGAAATTTTCGAACTTTTTATAATTTTATAGAAAAATATTTATTTTTAATATTAATATATTAATTTTTCGGTTTTATTTCGGATATTTCGGGTTTTTCAGTTCTTTTCGGATAACTTGGATCGGTTTTTTCGGGTTTTTTTTTGTTTTTTAATGATTTTTTCGAGTTTTGGATCCGTTCCGGATCCGTTTAAAATTTCAAGAACCGATCCGGATCCGAGAGGATCCGAACCGTACCAATCCGAAAATTCACCGGATCCGAAACGGATTCTAAATAGACGGATCCGAAGATCCGAGATCCGAAGGATCTGAACCGGAACCGACCCGAGGATCCGAATGCCCACCCCTAAGCAAGACCATGACCACAATGCTACAAGCACCGCATGTAAAATAGCCAGATTATAATAATATATAAACATATTAATCATAAACTTTTTCCCTAGAATTTAAGAATGAAGGGTTAGAGCTTATGTTTAAAATTCAGATTCCAGAGTTTAGTGTCATATTATTCATTTTTAATAATTATTTTTTTATATGTACATAAGTTTTTTGTAATGGACAAACCTAGGGGTGAATATTCGGATGCCTGTTCGAGTTTGGTTCAGATTTTATTTGGGTTTCAGGTTTCAGATTTTTCTGGTCTAGAGGTTTAAGATCCATTCAGATATTTATATTTTTGGTATGGATTCGGACGGATATTTGCAGGTTCGGTTCGTGTTCAGGTACTCTTTTAAAATATGTAAAAAATATAAAAATCTAAATACATATTAAAAACCTCAAAATTTCAAAAATAAAAATATAAATTTAAAATTACATGACCAAATACTTGCAAGTAACATAAAACTCGTTTTGGTCCGATTATTTGGATGAAAAGCCGGTAGATAATCCGAGTATTTCTGGTATTTTTTTTATTTTATGTATTTTCCAATACATTTGGATAAATTCAGATATTATTTTCCAGCAGTTTTGGATATTATTGGATATAATATCTAAAAATAATTAATATATTAATGTTTATTATTATATTCGAGTGTTTTTGGATATCTGAAATATTTCGTCTCAAGTCGGGTTCGGGTTTGGTTCTTTAGGTATTGAAACTTAGGATCCATTCAGATATTTTACCGGTTTCGGTTCGGATTCGGTACAATTTTTGGATCAGATTCGGTTTGATTTTTCGTATTCGAGTATTTTGCCCACTCCTAGGTAAACCTAAAACTTAAATCTAAATCATAAACTCAAAACCACAAACCCTAACCAGCAACACAAAACCGTAAATTGTAGCTATAAACACCAAAAATATACCTAACCCAAAGTTCAAATTCGTAAATCATAAACTTTAAACCCTAAATCCTAAAATATTAACCCTAAACCATAGATCCTAGACACTAAAACAAACCGTAAACCCTAAACCGTAGACAAAAAACCTAAACAATAAAATATAACTCTAGATTGTAAATCATAAACCCTAATCCAAAATGCTAAACCCTAAACCGAAAATTCAAAATACTAAACTGTAAATCCTAAACACTAAAACAAAACCCTGAACCCTAAAATAATCCATACAACCTAACCTCTAAAACCTGCACCGAACATAAACCCTAAACCCAAAAAATAAACCCTATGAAAAACACACACAAACCATAAACCCTAATAACTAAACCTTAAACGCTAAATTTAAAAAAAAAAACCTTAGCATCTTAAAATAAACCACAAAAAATTAAAAATAAACCCTAAATCCCTAAACAATTAATCACAAACCACAAGCCCTAAAACCTAAACACCAACATATAAATACTAAACCTTAAACAAAAAAAACATAAACACTAAAAATTAACCCTAAACAATACACTATAAACCATAAATCACAAATCTTAAACCTTAAACCCTAAAACCTAAACCCTGAACCCCAAACCATAACAACAAACAAAAGTTTTTCAACTATAATTCACAAAACATAACACAAATCCAAAACCCTAAACCCTAAACTCTAAACCCTAAAAATAAACATAAACAATAACAAAATTAACCTTAAAGCCAAAATCTAACACTCTAAACCCTAAACCTAAAATAAAAACCCAAACCCAAAATCCTAACAAATAATTAATCTAAACCCTAGACTCTAAAGCATACACCCTAAACAATAAACCCTAAATCTAAACCCTAAACCATAAAACCAAAGTCCTAAACCGTAAACCTTAAAAAATAACCCTAAACCCTAACCTCAAACACTAAACCCAAAACTCTAATTGATAAACTTTAAACCCCAAACGAAATCCTAACCCCAAAACTTAAAAACGAATCCTAAACCCTATAGCCTCAAATCTAAATCATAAACACCAACATCTAAATACTAAACCTTAAATCCTAAGCCATAAACACTTAAAATTAATCCTAAATCCTAAATTATACGTCTAACCCAAAATCCGATCCCTAAACCAAAAACAAAAACAAAAACATAAACTCCAAATCATAAACCCAAACCCCAGCCCCCAAACCAAAACCCTAAACTCTGATAATATACCCTAAAATTTAACCGTAAACCCCAAACCGAAAAACAAATCGTAAACCCTAAAATTAAAATCTAAACCATAAATACCAACACCCGAATACAAAACCATAAACCCTAAATCATAAATACTAATAATTAACCCTAAACCCTAAATCATACACCCTAACCCAAAATCCATACCTTAAACAAAAAACCAAAAAACACCTAAACCCTAAACTAGACGAAAATCCTTAATCATAAATCATACACACTAACTCAAAATCCAAACCTCAAAAAAGAACCAAAACAAAAAACTAAACCCTAAACCATAAACCCAAACCCTAAATCCAAACCAAAACTCTAACAATAAACAATAAAAATTAACCTTAAAACCTAAATCATACACCTTAAACAAAACCTTAAACCCTAACCATAAATCATAAACGCTAATCCTAAACCCTAATTTATAAACCAGAAATCCCAAACCTAAACTCTAAACCTAAATATAAACCATAAACACCAAACCCTAAATCCTAAACCATAAATAATAAAAGTAAATCCTAAACCCTAAATTATACATCATAAACACAAAAAATTAAACCACAAAACCTAAACAATAAACTATAATCTCTTAATCGTAGACCTGAAATCCTAAATATGAGACCCTAAACTAGGGGTGGATAAAATACCCTAACCCGAAGAACCGAGCCGATCCTCGACCCGAAAAATGGTATCGAACCCCATCCAAAACCGATAAACACCCGAATGGATTCTAAACTTTACTACACGAAGAACCGAACCCTAACTCGACCCGAACAAAATATTTCAGTACTCGAAAATACCCGAACTATAATATATTAATTTTCTTTTTATTTAATATCCAAAATTATCTAAAACAATGAAAATAATATTAGAATTATTCAAATGTAACGAAATACATAAAACTATTTTAAAATACTAACAAATAACGAAAATACTCGGAAGACTTATTCGTATTTCATCCAAATACTCGAACCAAAATTATTTTCATGTTATTTACAAATATTTTGTTATGCATTGTTTAAATTTATATGTTTTATATTGTTTTATTTTGGAATTTCGAGGTTATTAAGATATATTTAGATTTTGAATTTTTTGCATTATTGAAACGTGTACCCAAACCCGAACCGAACCCACAAAGACTCTAAATCGAACCCGAATCGAAAAATATATAAATACCCGAATGGATATTAAACCTCTACACCCAAAAATCCAAAATCCGAATAAACCCGAACCGAGCCCAAATGGACACCTGAACGCCTATCCCTACCCTAAAACATCAGTAAATTATAAGAAGAAATTTGTAATATATATCGATTATATATCATTATTATTAGTTATTAGTAGGAGTTAAGTTCGTAGCACAATTGTAATGTTGCTCGCTACTTCTTCTTTCCACCTGGATTTGAATCTATTCAATAGCATATGTGTTTTTTTGTGTTTTTTCAAATTAAATATAGAGTAAACAAGTAATTTCACATAACCAATTATGGCATTTCTGAAAATTTGGAAAGCTGGTGGCATTTTTTGTTAGACTTATAAAATTTGATGGCATTTAAGTAATATTCTCTATTTTTGGGAAAGAAACTTGTGGTAATATATGGGGGTGGACAAATTTCTCGTACCAAACCGAACCATCCCGAATCGAATCAAATTTCCCAAACGAACCAAATAAAGAGAATAACCCGAACGGAATAAAAACTTTAAAACTGAATTAACCTATCTCGAACCGAACCGAATCAAATATTAGGTGGTTAACCAAAATAACTGAAATTTATTTAACAATAATATTAAAATATATTAAAAATACTGAAATTTTATCAATATTAAATAAAATTAATTAAATAGTTTAGATTTTTCGTTAGTTTTGATTTAAAATTAAATCAAATTTAAATATGCACCGAGATTTTTTAGTAAAATATATTTATTTCGAATGGGTTCTATTTTTTGAAACCAAATAAACCTAAATCCGAATAACACAAACCGAAACGGAACCAAACCGATTTATTAATTTTCCGAATTGATCTTCTTTTCCTAAACCGAATAATCTGAAAACCGAATAACCCAAACCGATTTAACTAAATTAACCGAATGCCATGGCATCTTGTTATGCCGAATATCAAAATAAACGGTTACTAAATTTGTACCACCATTATTTCAAGGAAAAATACACAAAAGGTAATATACCAAGATGCCATGTGGTCCGCGTCCAAAGACAATATAATAGAGATTTTCTTTTATACTACATTTGTTATCTATACTTAAATAAAACAAAAACATCCAACAAACTAGAATCAAAATACCCACTAGATAAGGATAATCTGCGACATTAGGCCATGCTCATTAGGAGTTTTTAATAAAGGATCACACAGTTTTCAAAAAAAAATATATTAAAATATGTCACCACCAACGATACTGTCTCTCTCCAGCTCTTCCATATGAACCTGTATCAACCTCTGTACGCGGGCTCCACGACACGTGGCAACCCGCGATTGGTTGTTTTATTTTTTTTTTCGTTTTGTTTCTTTTTAAAATTAAACGAAAAATATATATATATATTATAAAGCGACAGGTGGCGAGCCCCAACCCTATTTGCTAATGGGCATGCCCTTATATCGTTCGTAAGATACAACGACTACATAAGAGATCTAATATTACCCAATAAGCGCTCTCATTCTAATAACATAGTTAACAATATTCTTTTTTAATATGCATTTGAGTTTATGAGTGATTGCTATTGGAGCTATCAAGTTTGTTACATAAGAGCAAGAAAAATAAACCATGCAAAACCACGAGTCCAATCCACTCAAACCTAATCCAACTACCAAAGAAGGAAGAACACGGGTTACGTTTTCAGTCATAGCTCATAAATCCTGAATTAACTTGAAATAAATTAAGAATAAATTTTGCTAACAATTTTAATTCATAATTATCAAATTTGTATAAGTGAAACTAAAACCATATTCTTCCTAACTAGCAAATTGGTAATTTATATCTATCAATTATAGCAATTTCAAATGTCACGAACGGTTGCATTCTTTTAAAAAGTTGCGTTTTTCTGACATTTTTATGTTACTCTTCGTTTTTAACTATTTATTGTACGCAAAGTTGCCTTTTTAATAACATAAAATGATTGTGTCTTTTTAAAGGGTTGCATATTTCTTATTTTTATTATTTACAAAGTTGCATCTTTTAATGTTAGTAAATATCTCTTCGTTTTTTTAGCTATCTCTTCTTTTTCTTTTTTTATTATTATTAATAATTAAGCTTAAAAATATTTTTTAATAATTTATTAAATACTTTGCAAAGTCATAATTTTTTGTTTGTTTATCTTTTCACCTTGGACGCAAAAAATTATGAAAAATTGGATGTACGCATATTTTATGATCATTTTTTGTTTTATATAATTTTATTTGTTGGTTTATAGTTGGTCTTTCAATTGGATTATGAAGTCATATTAGATTGTTATGAGAAATTATTGCTATATGAAGCTCTCTTTGATAAACCGATAGTTATGAGAATTTATTTTCATAAAATTTATTTATGTCTTTTTTGATAACATTCCTCTAATATATATATATATATACACATATATATATATACATATATATATAGAGAGAGAAAAGTTATACAAAAATAATAACAATATAAGAGGGCTTCATAACCATTGATAACAAAAGATGATTTAGAGTGAGTAAACTCATTCAAGAGGGAGAAAATTCGACGAATCAACAGAAAAGAAACACGAATGGTGACAAGTGGTTGATTTTCGTTTGTAATATCATCTCCCACTATGTCAATTTTCCGATCAAATTCGAGTTATTAACATCGTCAAACCATGATACGATATGTGTTTATTTGGTTTTTCATCACGTAAATCTCTTACATTATTTCTATTTATTTTAAGTACTTTTTTTTAAAATTTAATATACAATATTTTCTTCTGCAATTTCGCGAGCGTTAGAATCTTAATTATACATGATTACTCATAACATAACTTTGTATTGAATATCATATATAGTTTATATCTTCTTTTTATTGTATTTATATGTGAGTTAGTATTATAATATTTAATTTGGTTTTGTTGAGAATAGAAGTATACATAAGTTTTCGCAGAGAAGGGAAGTTATTATTATCGCATAGACATCCCTTCTATTTATAAAGGATGAAGTCGGCCAAGTGAGTCGGTTAAGACAATAAAACTATCAAAATATCTAAATAGATAGTTATCTTTATTTAAAATTTTAAGAAGTAAATTTACTAACATTATCGAGTCTTACTTTCTTTATCACATAATAGGTAACTGTGCTTTCAGTCTGATTATTTGGGTAATAAATTTTGTGAAAGTCATATTTCTTGTGGTCAATAGACACACATGTGAGCATCTACTAGATGTGTTAATCAATACCATGAAGTATTGAAATAGCTCGCACTGTGGATGAATCGATCCACATATATCACCATGTATCATTTCCAAAAAGACTGGTGATACATTCCTAACTTTGGCAAACGATGACCGATTTATTAGTTTTTCTTGAGAACAATAATTACATAACAATTCGTTCGATTGAAAAATCTTTTGGCTTTTCAGTGGATGTCTACCAGAACTTTGCACAACTTTTCGCATCAGGACTAAACAACGATGGCCAAGTTTTTCATATCACACTTTAAATAAAGAGTTTACTGCAAAACATATGATTCATCCATATTTATTCTTGTGCAATATATAATCTAGAAAATAACATTGGAAGTTCTTCCAATATCTATTTTCCTTTTGATGTAATGCAAAGATACTAAATGTCATTCTAATTCATAGTCTCTATATGACATCCGTTCTTTGGAATATCTTTAAAATTTATCAAATTTCTAATGCCTTATTTATCTGAAATATCGTTCCCCTTGACATTGATTGCTCTTCCAGAGCCATTATAATCTTTGCATTACCAAATAAGGTATTCGCACTTTCAGCAAAATCCTTTATTTTAAGACTGTAGAAATATTTTCATCTTTAAATATAGTGTGCGTTGTCGCACTACCTGCCAATATTTTCGTCGCACTACCTGCCAATATTTTCTCCTTCCTGAGTCTCAACTTTTGACACCTTCAGGTATCAAAATATAAAGCATGTATTAATAAACAAAAATAAAATATTACACAAAGATTAACTTTTACTATATCAAAACTATTTTACAAAACATGTATTTTGTAAACCATTTTTCAAAACATATATATATTATTTCTAGAAAAACTTATTTTCATGTTATACTATTCTTAGTCATTTTTTCTCAGCTTATACTTCAGGATCAACGAGATAGTTTGCAACATCAAGATGAGTATCTTTACTCAAGACTCTAAAGGAAGGTCCATATTTATCATAAAGAAATTTTGTTTCAACATTCTTCCCTTTAGTTTTGAGTGATTCTTGGTATAGATCGGTCAAATGTTTTGGGTACGAAAAGTATGAACCTAATGCCCTTTCATGTCGCATCTATAACAAGCATGCTCTTTTCTCATTCAACGACCAACATCACTTTCTGGAAATTTATTATTTCCATCTCTAGTCTTAAAATCATTGGCTTGGACTCTTCTTCCATGCCCATGTCCGCCATTAGATCCACGACCACAGTCACGACCTCTGCCGCGTCCACGTCCTCTCTAGTTATTAGAACTGAACGGTGCAACGTTCACTTCAGAGAATGTTGTTGAACCCGTTGAACGTGATTGGTGGTTTGTCATTATGAGTTCATTATTCTGTTCTGCGACAAGCAGAACATGCATTAACTAAGAATATTTGGTGAATCCTCTTGCCCGATATTGTTCTTGCAAGATTGTGTTTCCAGGATGAAATGTTTGGAGTATTTTTTCAAGCATATCATAATCTTTAACACTCTCACAATATAACACCATCCTAGACACTATTCCAAACAAAGCGAAGTTATACTCGGTCACGCTTTTGTAATATCGAAACCGAAGATTCAACCAATCATGTCTGGCTTTTGGTAAGATCACATATTTCTATTGATCAAACCTATCCTTAAGGATTGCCAAAGATCTGCAGGATCTCCTATTATTATATATTAATCTTTTAAACCATCATGGAAATGGTGACAGAGAAACATTATGGCTTTTACCTTTTCTCATTTTATGTCGTTTTCGTACCATCAGTGAATTCAAGAAGCCATTTGCTTCTAACCATGTTTATATACCTACTGCCCATGTCATATAATTTTTCCAAGACATATCAAGGATAGCAATTTCGAGTTTTGCCAAATTTGACATGATAATTCTAAATTTAATTTAACAAAAAATTTTAAACTTTTGCTTTAAAATAATAAAACCTTAAGAATCACATAATATAATAACATAAAATTAAAATTAGATTTGCACGATGGCGTAGCCTCCTTGAGTTAGTAAATAACATAAATTAAAAGTTAGAATATAATGTAAATTAAAGTTAGCGTGCATATATTAAAAGAATTAGCTTGTTAGCATAAACAGAAATTAAAAAGATTAGCTTGTTAGTATAAACATAAATTAAAAGGGTAGATACGCTTGGGTAAGACAGTGCCTGCCTCCCATAAATAAATTTAAACAAATTCGGGGAAGGTAAAATATGTCTTCCCGAAAATAAATTTAAAATTTAAATTTTGTTTTTTTTTTGGTCACCAAGGGTTAAATTTTATTAAACCTCATAAATCAAGGTAACCTGAGCACAAAGAGCTCGCCGTGAGAGCGAGTCAACTAAAGTGTTCGCTGTTCTTGGAACAAAAGATATTGAAAAAAAGGAAGCTGAGAAATAAGAGTCCGAATACCGGACAGAAGACCAAAGATATTGATATGGTCTTCATGTCGATTGATCAGATTGACCAACACCTGGGAGTCCGAGTGCATAAGCACATCATCAATCCCTAACACAAGCGCTTGCTGCAGTGCACTCCTGACTGCCAAAGCTTCCGCCGCAAGACTCGAAGGAACCGCCGTCATAAAAGAGCAGTATTTAGCTAACACAGAGTCATTCAGAGTACGACAGATCCAGCCCATACCACAATGCTGATTCGCGACAGTCCAAGAGGCGTCCACCCAACATTTAAAAGAAAAGGCCATAACCATAGGGGGAACATCAGAAATTTCTTGTTCTGAGGAGTGGGGACCGGTCCCAGAACCCTTCGGCCGGAGTCGTGCTGCAGATAGCCATTCACGCGCACCATCCATTGCCAAACGGATGACTTCCCCAACTGGAATCACTTCTGAGGAAAAAATAAACCTATTTCGGGCCTTCCAAAGCTGCCAACATACCCATGGGTAGACATCAACATCCGATAAACTCGTGGGTGGCAAACATTTAGAGCCTCGCATTTGATGCAAAAAGGTTGACAATATTGGCGTCGTGGGAAAGCTAGGCATAACCAACGGTACATCCTCCCAAACTTGCTGGGCAAAAGCACACTGAAGAAGAACATGATCAACCGTCTCAGCGAGACCACACCGAGGATAGGAGGAATCCTCAATAATGCCACGGGATTGAAGGGCCTGTCGCACCGATAATTCTCCACTCATAGCCTTCCAGAGAAAAGTTTGCAACTTAGGAAGAGTCCTCACTGTCCAGATATTCTTTATCCAGTTGAACCGATCCACTGACTGTGGTAAGGTACTCGACATGAGAAGAGAGTAGCCACTTTTACATGTATATTGCCCATTCTTATTATGCAGCAAAACAAGTATGTCTCGGCGAGGCACAAATCCAAGAGAAAGAGTCGAAATAGAAGATGAGTATTGAGGTATAACCTCACGTATCACCTCCCAATTCCATCAGTGACTCAAGGATCTATTAAATCCGAAACCCGCATATCTTGTCTCCCCAATGGTGTAGGGCCAATAACTACCTGAGGGATCGAGGTAGATAACCAATAATCACCCGAGACGCGGACATCAGACCCATCTCCAATTACCCATCCCAAACCTTGTTTAAGAACTTTGCGGCCAGCCATAATTCCCCGCCAACCATGTGACATAGTAGCAGGAGGTGAGCACTCCATAAAGGAGGAAAAATGACAATATTTGCCCAAGAGAATGCGAGACACCAAAGCAGAAGGATTTTTCAAGAGCCGCCAAGAAAGCTTAGCCAAGAGAGCATCATTAAAAGCTACAATATCCTTGAACCCCAACCTTCTTGCCACTTTAGGAAGAGTCATTCGCTCCCAAGAAACCCAAGTCATCTTACGAGTGTCTTGCTTAGCATCCCACCAAAAGCGTGTGAGAGCCGATTGAATGCGCGCACGTAGTGACATAGGCAGTTTGAAGCAAGACATAGCGTAGGTCGGGATTGCAGAGAGGACGGACTTAAGCATCATCTGCTTGCCTGCAGACGAAAGAAAACGTGATGACCAATCCTGGGCCTTTTGCTTAATCCGATCCATTATAGATGCAAAAATATCCCTCTTTCGATTTCCAAAATGCTCTGGTATACCCATATATTTCCCGGTCCCTCCTTCTTTTAAGTTACCAAGTCTGCTCTTCACCATCTCCCGACGGGAGTGAGGCGTCTTCGAGGCAAATGTGATCGAAGACTTTGAGAAATTGATAGATTGTCCGTAAGCTAATTCCTAACCATGAATCAGATTCTTCAGGTATCAACGCTCGAACTATCTGACTTGCAGAAGAACATTGTATCATCGGCGAAGAGGAGATGGTTAATGGGAGGGCAGAACCGTGAGACCTTGATCCCAGTCAGCGTCCCATCCTCGTGAGCTCGACGACATAATCCAGAAAGGATTTCCGTACAAAGAATGAACAGACATGGCGAAAGGGGATCACCCTGACGTAGCCCTCGAGAAGGAAGAACCTGACCTTGGGGCGATCCATTGAGAAGAAAGGAGTATGAGGCCGTAATAACACATTCCTTAATCCAATTAATCCATACTTGATGGAAACCAAAATTCTCCAACACCCGGAGTAAAAAAGACCATTCGATACGGTCATATGCTTTGCTCATATCAGTTTTAACAGCCATCGCTCCACGCTTAGTTGCTTTCGACCGCCTCAGACAATGCAGAATTTCATGAGTAATGAGGACATTATCAGAAATAGCACGTCCTGGAACAAACGCCGACTGATTCTCCGAAATTAATCCCGGAAGTATAGAATGCATCCTAGCCGTAAGAATCTTAGCAATGATCTTGTAAAAGACACTGCACAGAGCTATATGCCTATAATCCGAGACTCTCCGAGGGTTTTGAATCTTCGGGATAAGCATGACGTTTGTTGAATTCATAGCACACGGAAAGGAGCCAGTGACAAAGAAATTGGTCACCTCCTTAGCAATGTCCGTCCCCACCGCTGACCAGTAAGAATGAAAGAAGCCTACTGAGAATCCATCAGGACCCAGAGCTTTGTCAGCATTGATAGAGAACACTGCCTGCTTAACCTCCTCCACTGAGGGAATTGCAGATAACATCGCATTGTCAGCAACTGATACCGTCGGTAGAGTAGTACGCTCAATAATTGAGAAATCTACAGCTCCATTAGAGGAGAAAATGTTCTGAAAATACGAACAGATAGAAGTTGCTATACCAGATTCTTTATAATACACCAGACCAGCCTCATCCTCAATGACCGAGATCCGATTAATTGTTCTCCGGTTGCGGGTAGAAGCATGGAAGAAGCCATAGTTCTTGTCCCCATGTTGTAGCCAAAGAATCCTACTACGTTCCCGCCAGAATTTCTCCTCCTCCCGATAAGCAGTCTCAAGCGTATAGGTAACCTGCTGCACCTCTAGTGGATCAGCGGCAGAATGCGAGAGTAGAGTATACAACTTCAATCGTGTTTCCTCAATCAATTTAGCGCTATGAATTTGATGCTCCTTGGCCCACCGTACCAAAGCAGAACGACATTTAGACAACTTAAACAAGACAGAAGCTTGTCCTTCCGCTTGCCAGATGTCGACAACCAGATTAAATACCTCCTCACGTTCTCGGAGGCGGCGATCAAAGCGGAAGATCTTACGTTGTTGCACCCTGGAATTGTCTAGGTACGTAATGAGCGGACGATGGTCTGATCCCTCAAAACGAAGGTACTCGAATCACCCCGAGGGAAACATTTCCACCCAAGACTTATTGGCCAAAGAGCGATCAAGCCGTGCATGAAGCAAGTGCTCATAACGCATACCACGCCAAGAGACACAGTTGCCGGAGAAATTTACATCCCATAAACCATTCACCGAAACAAAACTTCGGAAGTCGGTGAAAGAACCTTCCCACCTTTCTGGCCCCCCTCGCTTTTCCGACTGAAGCAAGATATCATTAAAGTCACCAGTTAGAAGCCAGGAGGAATCTCGATTTTCTGCAATACGAGATATAGCCTCCCAGACTTCTCGACGATTGTGACGCTAAGGGGCACCATAGACAAAAGTAAGGTGGAAGGTAGAGCCTTGATACAAGATAATGGTATCAATAAAGTGTGGACTCGCAGAGAGGACCGTGAGGTCCACATCTCGTCTCCAGAAAAGTGCTAGTCCGCCACTCAGACCGATTGGTGGAATCGTGAAATGATTATCGTATCCCATCCAGTGAAATACTTGCAAAACATAGTCATCCTGATTCTTAGTCTCCATCAGAAACATAATGTCCGGGAAGAGTTTTAACCTCAAATCCCTAAGGCGTCGAACTGTAAGGGAGTTTCTGAGACCCTGACAGTTCCAACTCGTTGTAATCATTGAGAAAACGTGGTTGGTTTTCGGGAAACCACCGAACCCTTACATTTTGAATCAAAGGACAAAGCTTTTTTAGCAGAAGGAAAAGCAGGACAACTAACAGCAGCCTCAGAATGAGGTAAAGATGGAACCGCGGAAGAAGGCTTAGAGAGACCAATCGCCTTGCGAGGAAAAGCTCCACATTTCTTAGAAGCATCCCCCAGTGCCTTCACATTCTTCTTAGGGGTTGTATGCTTTGGCACCTTAGGCGCTTTCGGAATCTTGGGTGGCTTGATTGCCTTTGCCTTGGATCTTTTTCTGGCCTTAGCAGCAGGAGGAGAAGAAGTACCAACTTCGAAATTTAGGACCGCATTCGGGTTCCACAAAGATGGATGATCCTGAACCTTAGGTTCTGATGAAACTTCTGTCCGCACTTTACGTCGAACCACACGTGCCTCAGTATGAGGTACATCCTCTGCAAGTTTTACACTTACATCATGCAGATTGGTTGACGAGAGCTGTACATTTGAGTGAACTCTAACACCAGATTCGAGCTGCTTATCAATCAAGCCGGTTGGCGACCCAATGCGGGCTAGAGCAGGAACTCGCGGTGATGGTTCTTGTAGTTCCAAGCGCTCTAAAGCCGGACGACGAGAGCGGGGCTGGCTAGTAGAAGATCCAACAACATGTTCCACAACAACAGCCCAATCACTAATAGGAGCCGGCTTACGAGAGGTCTTAATAGTCGGCAGCAGGCATGTGGACTTTGGTACCGATGTGCGGACGCGACCGTCATCACCAGATGGCCGACGGATCTCCTCCTCATTCCGAGGTAAATCACGGTGAGAAAGATGATTATGGTCCAAAGTAACATGGCGGGAAGAAGCAGCATACTCTGAACCATAACGGCATGGAGGCCTCTGAGGATTATCAAGCAGAAGATGATCTGATCCAGCCCGTGGATTACGATGGTGAGATGGACTACCATGACGAGAAGGAGAAAGAGATCTCCTCTGAGGGCTACGATGGCGATATAGAGATGGAGATCTCCCCTGAGGGCTACGATGGCGGTATGGAGATGGAGATCTCCTCCGAGGGCTACGATGACGGTATGGAGATGGCGATCTCATACGTGAGCTACGGTAGCGAAATGGAGATCCTCTCCGAGGGCTTCGTTGACGTGGTGAAGAACCCCTCCGAGGGCTACGGTGGCGAGCTGGAGATGCTCTATTTGGGCTACGGAGACGAGGCGGAGACGCTCGACGTGGGCTGCAAATGTAGCTTCGTCTCTGATCATGTGTATCTCGCCTTGGAGATAACCGGACCTGAGTCGGGAAAGGGCCATGTTGAGGAGAGAACCTTCTGCGAACAGTTGAGGGAGGGCGA
The DNA here is from genome assembly GCA_900406275.1 of Anastatica hierochuntica. Classification (NCBI taxonomy): domain Eukaryota; kingdom Viridiplantae; phylum Streptophyta; class Magnoliopsida; order Brassicales; family Brassicaceae; genus Anastatica; species Anastatica hierochuntica. The sequence continues at coordinate 27,304 of OVAN01002655.1, forward strand.
GAAGAGGTCACATCTCGTCTATGTTTACTCTCATCGATCTTAGCCAGTGTGTTTTGCTGACAAAGCCCCAGTCCATCGTTAGAATCGTGGCCTAGAGAAGGGCAATGTTTTTTCTCATGAAGAAGAGAATAGCAAGAGAAGCAATGTTTCTCTAGCTTCTCGTAGACAAACTCAAGTGTTGATTCCTCGCGTGTAGCGAAAGTAAACTTCTTCTTCATGACCAACGGTTTTAAACCATCCACGAATATCCTAACCCGACCTTCCATAGGATCCGCCTCGATGAAGGTGCCAATGTCATTACCAATGGCTTTTAAGATGTCCCTCTTAAAGTAATGAAGAGGGAGATTTTGAACTAGTACCCAAAACGGAATGAGAGATGGGAATGAATCTGAGATAATAGGCTCCCAACGTTGTATCACAAGCATCCAATGTTTAAAGTGATACGGGGCATGTCGCAACACCGACTCCATATCCGATTCTGAATCAAACCTGAAGCTGAATTTATCACAGCCCAAGTCTTTCCCAACAACATTGCCGGAGAGTCCCCAAAGCTGAGGTATGAAGTTTATTACTGCCTTAGGTTTCTGAACCTCTGGATATAGGACCCTATCAATGAGGGTATGCTTGTTTGCTGCAACCAAATCGGAAGTGTCAACCGCAGGCAGACATGTAGGTTTATCTCTGACCCATCGATGACTTGCTCCTGCCTTCTGCCCTTTCGCCGCTGCAGTGTAACGTGACGACATAAAAGCAATTACGTATCCAACAAGATAACTACACAAGCGTAGTAACTGGCCACCAGAGGCTAGTGTAAAGGTCGTACTATTCCAAAACAAAACCAAGAACGTAATCCCACAGAGAATGGTATTCCTAGATCCTGCACATCAAACAGATCACATCCATCGCATAGATAAGGAGAGAATTATTACCAACGTGGTGAGCGCGAGTCGTGATTGCAATCAGAGAAGATCGGCTGGAGATAGAACACCACCGTCAATGGGAAACAAGAGACAGAGCACTGCCGTCAATGTATAAGAGAGACAGAGCACCACCAAGTCAACCCACCACGCCGTCACGATCGGGACAGAACAGGAGGAACGCGAGAGAAACACCACAGGAGATCGAAGTATCCACCACCGAAGAAGACAGAGGAAGCCCCGGAGACAGAGAGCCGAGGAACCGCTGTCAAAATCACCGTCTTCAATCTACATAGGTCACGCCGCCAGTCGCCTTACGATTGCCTCCAATATCTGCGGAGAAGGTTCATAATAAATATTCCTTTTTATTATATTATAAATTTGGTAGATCTATAATAAATAATTGGGTTGATTTAGATTTACTCTCCAATCTATCGTCACCCAATTATTTCCACCAAAACAATTAAAATTTAAATTTTGTAAACATAAATTTAAATCATACCGTATTTCGGTATAAATAAGATATTAGAGATGTTCATGCTGATAACGTGTTGTATATTATATATATTTTATAACTTTTGTCTATTGTAATTATATGTGAGTTAGTATTTATAATATTTAATTTGATTTTGTTGAGAATAGAAGTCTACATAAACTTTTGCAAAGAAAAGAAGTTACTATTACCACATAGACATCCCTTCTATTTATAAGGGATGAAGTCGTTCAAATGGATCGATTAATTTTATATTATTTTGTATATTATTTTTAAATAAATTGTTATTTTAAGATTTTTTATTTGTCAATAAGGCATATTAGTAGTTTATATATATATATATTGATTTTTTAAGTTACCAGTGATTGGTCCAAATAGATTTTGTGTGGTAGATATTTTAGAATGACTTTTTTTTAATAGAGTAGATAGTTTAAGTGTATGTTTTAATTTTTGATACTCTCTCTGTTTTATTTTAAATATAGTTTTAGAGGTTAATTTTTATTTTATTTTAAGTGTCATTTTATATTTTCACTACATATGTTTGTAAAATTTTTAGCTTTATCTTCACTTTTTTACCTTATTAAATAGACAAATAAATAAAATAATGTATTAAATAAGAGCAAAACAGAAAATTTAATCATTTTTTTAATATGTGTGAAAAACTTTAAACAACACTTAAAAATATCGGAGAGAGTATTTGCTGTTATTGGTTTCATCGTCCCAAGGTTATTCACCAACTCGTCGACTTTGACTTCGGTAAAAGGATATATTTGGACTTCGTATTTTACCAAGTATTCCACCTCGTTTTAAGATTAATTCACCGGTTGACAACAAAGAAAAATTCATATTTGATTAAGATATACTTTATTAATATTGGATGTCTAGTCATAGAGTTACTATTGTTTATTGAACTCTCATATTCCAAACCTTTTGACTTAAACTGAATATTTTCTCAGGATGAATGCAATAGCTAACATGCCCGTCGCTCGCTCTGTCTCGTGTAATCTTGTCATCTTTGTCCCTTTTCCATTTCTTTTTCTCAACTTTTCCATCTTAAATAGTTATAACTCTAAACCTTTTTAAAAGGTTACCAAAACTTTATTCTTCTTTTTCTTTTTCTATCTTCCCCTCGTTAGTTCTTTTAATTTATGAAATATTAAAAAACCCTTTAAAGCAAATTGTATATGTACGAACTCTTTAGAGATATAGCAGAAAACATCAATAATTTGAAGGTAAAATTGTATGTGAGAAAAAGAAATTAAAAAGTAATCTTCTCTTAGTTCATGCGTTTTTATCATGTTTTCTCTTGATTCCACCACGTTATGCATGTAATTAATTATGAACACAACATCAATTTTGTACAGATTTATGAGAACTGTGGACAAATATCTATAAAACATTAATAAGAATGCGAGATACTACAACTAATTCTCTGTTACATTTCAGTGCACAACTAATTGTAAACAAATTTTATATATTGGCAACTAGTTTTAATTATGAACACATGAAACGTAACATTTGTTGTCTTAACCTGTGAAATGTGAATAGTTTATTGTCGGTCTTAAAATGAATTTGTTTAGAGATAGTACTGAAGAATATCATCTCTAAAAACGGTTTTGTGAATTCACAAATCAGAAGTTAACATGATATCAAAGTTCATATTTAATCAAAGTTAGATAGCGTGAATATGATATATTACTGAGTATGTAATGAGATTCAACTTGATAGAATTTAGTAATGTGCTTATAGTTAATTGAAGTTTAGTGAAACACATTTATCAAAAAAAAAGTTTAGTGAAAAACACTCAAACTTAACTAAGCAAAAACAAAAACAAACAATAGTTAAAGTAAAGTTAGGTAACCTCTCTAGATAGGCTTAAAACAATTCCTTCTTGTGTAAGCTAATTTGCTGTTTGTTTAGCAAAAGGAAAGAAGTTAATTTGCTGTTTATTCTCGCCACCTTAATACTTTGCCTTTGATCATGTTTGGTCGCTTTAAACTTTAAAGTATATACTTTCGTTTCTTTTATGTAATTTTGTTGTCGGATAATCATCGTTTTCTATTTTCTTTATTTTCTAAAAATTAAGTACATATGAGCATTCGATTTATTCAGTTAATTTGGTTCGGAATATTCGATTTTTAAATTTTTTGATTTATAAAAATAGGTTCCATTCGATATCAAATAGTATATCGGTTCAGTTTTGGTTTGGATTATTTGGATTATAGAAATAAATTATATTCAGGGAAAAAACTATAATTGCTGAAAATTTTGATTGGAGTTCAAATTTGATTTGATTTTAATTAATTGATTTTAATTAATATCATTGATATTTTAGTATTTTCTATATATATATATGTAACAAATATTAATTTAAGTGAGTTTTGGTTACTAAGAATAACAGATTGAATACCGGTTCCGGATGATATATTTGGTTTTGAAATTGTTTTTCATTTGGGTTATTTTTATTATTGGGTTTTTTTGCAAAAAAAACTCTCTATTCTAACTTTTTTTTTTGCAATTTTACTTTCCATAAATAAAACTATTTATCAACCTGCTAAGTGGAATTTATCCAACAATTTATTTTCTTTATATTTCATTTCAACGAATAATAACTTTAATATCAAAATTCACTAGTAATAAAAATCAATTCCAAATTGAAATTTCAAACTCAATAGGCAATTACAAAAAATCTAAGAAATTTGATAACGAAACTGAGGATTATATTGCAGATTAAATTTCATTTGGTGAATTGATATGCAACTTCGTCGTATAGAAAATAGAATTGCAAAAAGAGTTAAGCGTTTCTATTCTCTTTATTTTTGCTCAACGACGACTTTCATATTAACCAAAGGTTTAGAGTACATGGATTTTTAACCACGATACTTCAATAGAAGTTTAACCACAGTAACAATGAACGGAACCTAGTATCATCCCGAAACACTATCGGAACCGACGTTACTTGATTACTCGTCCATTGCACTTTAGACCACTAATGAGGACAAATTCAATCTACAAGCTAGAGGGAATTGCCTCTTAAACCACTAACTAGAAACACAAATGCAGACTACTAAGCTAGATCCTAAAACAAAGAGAACAAAATCTAATCAGAGAGGGTAAACTTGAAAACATAGTGATGGTCTAGAGATCGGAGTGATAAGCAGGACCAAACCGCAAAATACCAAAAGGTGGATCCTTCCCGGAGCAGATGCGTCTTCAGTGTTTAGGACCTAAACTCGAATCTGAATGAGCTCGTGCATTAAGTTCGTACAAATCATTTCTATTTTTTCGGAAAACTTATCCACCAAGCTCGTGCATTAAAAGAAAAAAAATCCCAAAACAACAAAAGCCAAATTCCCTTACTATTATTTGCGAAGTCGTTTTAGTTAAAAAGCTGATTTGTCAGCACCTCATTCAATTTCACACAAAAAATGATGACATGTTCGCTTTAAAAGATTACATGTTTTTTTTAAAAAAAATGATGTGTCATTTAATCAAATTAACCTCAAAACACAAAAAAATGATGTGTCATATAGTTTAAAGAATCTTAACCACATTGATTCTTCCTTCTATTGACGATTAGATTGGTCATATAATTGATTAGATTGGTCATATAATTAATACTAGAAGACCTCCCGCACCTTGTGCGGAAAAAAACTTAAAAATATATTTATTTAATATAAGTTATTTTATTTTTATGTGTTTTAATAATGAAATATATTTCTACTTACTAAT
>OVAN01002656.1:0-13868 GCA_900406275.1 Anastatica hierochuntica
CTGGCGCCAATTGGCGCCAAGGACAAGGCTTGGTCCTAGCGCCAATTGGCGTCAAGGACACAGCTTGGTCCTAGCGCCAATTGGCGCCATGGACACAGCTTGGTCCTGGCGCCAAGGACACGGATTGGTCTTGGCGCCTATTGGTGCCAAGAACATGGCTTGGTCTTGGCGCCAATTGGTGCCAAGGACATTGCTTGGTCCTGGCACCAATTGGCGCCAAGACGGACCTCTGGTCTCGGTTCTGATCGACGTCTAGATCGGCCTCTAGTTCAGTCGTCAATCGGTTCCAAGACTCGTTCGTAGGTTTGGCGTCAATCGGCGTTTAGACATTCCTTCAAAACGATGCGGTTCTCCGATGGTCACAAAGGTTTTGTATCGTTCCGAAGTTCGTATTGCGAGGTCTTCCGAGATTTATCCATAAATCGTGGATGTTAACTTTAGCATTCGGGCCCTTTAGTTGTCTGCAGAAGGATAGACTTCGTTGAACGATAGTTAAGTCTAGACGATGACCAGTCAAGACGAAGGTAAGTCTAGAAGACGTTAAGTCTTGATGACGATAAGTCTAGACGACAGTAAGTCTAGAAGACGTTAAGTCTAGACGGCGGTGAGTCTAAACGTTGGTCGTGTTTCCGAGTAAGTTCGATTAGAGATGCGATCTTGGACGTTGATTTTGAGATGACCATTTTTGACACCAACAAGGATCATCCCGGAAATATTGTTTGATATCTCTAAGGAACTTCTTCTTCGCATAGCCTGCGAAATTCGGTGGCTCCAAATGTGCACTCAGGAAATTAGACAAATTTGCAAACCAAGGTATCTCATCATGAATCTGCCTTATGGAAAAACAATCAACATTATCCATGTATTCATACTCCAGCAAGGAAGCCATATAGACATTTTCTTCAGGGAGACTATCATCGAGTGGTGTATCAACTTCCACTCGCAGTGGAGACAAATGGTCTCCAACACCATTCTCGATAACACGTTTATCGTGAATCTCCAAATCAAATTGCTGCAATAGCAAAATCCATCTCAACAGTCTCGGTTTTGCATCTTTCTTAGACATAAGGTACCTCAAAGCTGCATGATCAGTGTGAAAAATGACTTTCGATCCCACCAGGCACCGTCTAATCTTCTCGAATGCGTAAACCACAACTAGAAGCTTCTTTTCCGTAGTCGCAAACTTGATCTGAGTGTAATCAAGTGTTCTGCTGGCATAGTAGATCACATGGAGCTTCTTGTCTTTTTTCTGACCCAACACCACTCCTATCACGTAGTCACTAGCGTCACACATTAACTCAAAAGGTAAATCTCAATCTGGTGGTTGCACAGTTGGAGCACTCACTAGTGCTTCCTTGATTATCTGAAAAGCTAACAAACAATTAGTATCAAAATCAGATTTGACATCCTTACAAAGAAATCGTGTCATAGGTCTGGCTATCTTGGAAAAATCCTTGATGAACCGTCTGTAGAATACTGCATGTCCGAGAAAGCTATGGACATCCTTGATAGAAGTAGGAGATTTGCAGGCTCGTCATCACCTCCACTTTGTCTTTGTCAACTTTGATCCCTCTCTTGGAGATCCTGTGGCCAAGTACGAACCCATCTTGCACCACAAAATGACATTTCTCCCAATTCTTAACCAATTTTAAACATCGTTCTAAAACCCTGCAAAGGTTAGACAAACAATTAGAAAATGAAAAACCATAAACAGAAAAGTCATCAATGAAGACTTCCATGATATCTTCGATTAAGTCAGTGAAGATAGATATCATGCATCGCTAGAAAGTTACATGTGCATTGCATAATCCAAATGGCATTCTCCGGTAAGCATATGTCCCATATGGACATGTGTATGTAGTCTTTTTCTGGTCCGCCGGATGGATGGGAATCTGAAAGAAACCTGAATAGTAGTCAAGAAAACAGTAATAAGGATGATTAGCAAGTATTTCCATAATTTGATCTATAAAAGGAAGTGGAAAATGATCCTTTCTCGTGGCCGAGTTCAGCTTCCTGTAATCAATGCACATCCTTTGGCCTGTGATAGTCCTGATGGGAATGAGCTCATTCTTCTCATTAGTAATGACAATGATTCCACCTTTCTTTGGTCAAACATGTACCTGACTCACCCTTGTGCTGTTAATAATGGGATAGATGACACATGCACTCAAAAGTTTTAGAATCTCTTTCTTGAAAACTTCCATCAGTTTAGGATTGAGTCTCCTTTGATGTTCGATGGAAGTCTTTGATTCATCCTCCAAGTGGATCCTATGCATGCAGAGATATAGAGAAATACATGTAATATCATCCAAAGAATATCCCAACACTTTTCTATACTTTCTTAACTTCGAAAGAAGCAAGGACTCATCATTGTTCAGATTAGCAATGACAATCACAGGATATGTAGAGTTAGGACCTAAGAAAACATACCTTAGTCCTGCGAGTTGTGGCTTGGGTTCAATTTTCGGAGCTTCCAGCTCTCTCCAATAAGCACTCGAACTCACCACAAATGAAGTAGATGTCACAGGAGATGGCTCTTCGAGCTTGATAAATGCGACCTGCTTCTCGATAGTAGGTGATGAATCTAGAAACTCAACAACCTCAGAAGTACTTGCATTCAAAAACCCATACTCACCTTCGATTTGAGTTAGAGCAACTTGTATTGGATCCTCAGTGTAGAGCTCTTCAGCAGAGTCTTCAATCACATTAGAAAGTGTATCGACCTAAAACGTGTGCCCATCAATTGTAGGCTTCTTCATGGATTTATCGATGTTGAACTTCATAGTCAACTTCCTAAGTCGGAGATCTATTTGACCATTTTGCACATCGATCATGGCTCTGGCAGTATATAAGAACGATCTCCAAGGATAAAAGGATTATTGGGTTCTTCTTGAAGCTCCAAGACTACGAAGTCTGTGAACACATATCCCTCTCCAACTCCAACGGGAATTTTGTCTAGAATACCCACTAGTCTTCGTATAGATCTATCTGCAAGCACCAAAGACATTCTCGTGAGTTTATAGTTAGTGAAATTCAACCGATGCGATATACATAGTGGCATCACACTAACTCCTGACCCCAAATAGCAGAGATATCGCTGAAGGGTAAGCAATCCAATCTTGCAAGGCAATCTGAAAGGACCTGGATCCTCGCGTTTCTCCGGTGCGATGTTCTGAAGAACTGCGCTACACTCTACAATAAGAATGAATACACCATGTTCTAATTTCATACGATCTGAAAGAATCTCCTTCAACTACCTCTTAAGAGAAGGTACCATTTTGACTACTTCAACGAATGGCAATCGTAAATGTAATTCACCAACAAGATTCATCAGCTTTTCGTATTCACGTTCTTTGATTTTTTGAGAAGGTCTTAATGGATAAGGAGGCTTTAGGAATGTAAGGGGGGGGGTGGTACATACTCTTCCTCAACCTCATGTGCATTCGATTCATCACAAAAATTCGATGCACCCATGTTAGGACAAGGATCGATCGATCCTAGAGCAGGGATCGATCAATCCTTTTCCTTTTGTCCAGACGCTCTATAAGCCAAGGATTGACCGATCGTAGGACAAGGATCAATTAATCCTTGACCTTCTATTTTGGACGAGTTTTTCAATTCATTACCACTCCTAAGCGTAATATCACTGCAGTATTCCTTAAGATTCTTCTGTGGTTTGGCTGGAATGACACCAAGTGGAGCTCTATTGCTCGCAGAAGTCTGAGCAACTTATGTTTCCAGCAATTTCATGTGAGTGCTAAATGTCCCGAACTTCCCATTGAGATCACTATACATGTTATCCACCTTCTGGTTCAAGTCTGTAGAGGATTTTGTTTTATTCTCCAGGACTTGCTGCAACATTTTCTTCAGCTCACTAACTTGAAAAGGCATAAAAGATTGTCACTGGTTCTGATTTTGATAACCTGACTGATAGTTATTATTGAGTCCTCCTGAACCAAACTGCTTCTGTTGATAGCCACAATTTTTGAAACTATTGCTCTGATTCTTGTTCTGAAATCCAGAGTTGAATACACTCTTATTCTGTTGGTATGACTTGTTCTGGAATTGGTTTTGTTGGTTGAAAACTCTATTACCTAAGTTACCTTGACCTCCAATGTAATTCACATCTGCTTGTCCACCATTCAGCTCTTCAGACATGAAATCGTGAAACATCTGTCCCATTTTCTCCTCTTGCAACATAGGCGCATCATTCTGTTCTCCAACAAAGTGCACTCCTTGCTAATCTCTTCTCATTAGCTCATCGAGCTTTGACTGCAGATCATCAATTCTCTTCGCATCTGATGATACAACCCCTGTACCGCGATCAAAATCGGATTTGCGATTAGCTTGGCTATTCGCCATGTTATTCACCAACATGTAAGCTTCTTCTACAGTCTTGGTTATGAAATCACCATTGCTCGCGGTATCCATAAGATTCTGATATTTTTCCTCAACCCAATTGTAGATAATGTTGAGGAGATTCCAATCTGAGAACCCATGATGAGGGCAACCATTCAGCTACTCCTTGAATCGTTCCCAAGCTGCATGAGAACTCTCAGAACCCAACTGGTGAAATCCAACAATCTTGTTTTGGAGAGACATAGACTGCGACTTCGTAAAGAAATGCCCAAGAAAGGCAGCCTTGATCTCGTCCCATGTCTTCAAAGAGTCCAACTCTAGACCATTGTACCATCTCATAGCCTTGTCATTTAGTGAGAAAATGAATAACCTGCATTTCAGAGCTTCAACAAGTACTGCGTTGTGCTAGATAGTATTGCTAATGGCTTCAAATTTATCCAAATGGTGCATTGGGTTCTAGGATGGCAAGCAATGAAACTGATTCTGCTGCCCCACGTTAATGAGACCAGAATTGATCTCAAAGTCTCTACTTTCGATAGGAGGCATACGAATCCCAGCACGTTTCACATAGATTGCCTCAGGAGTATCATACTCCGTCGGAGTTACCCTCTGTTGAGGTTTGTTCGCGCGTTGTTGCCCCACAATTGCAACATTCTGCTGGCCAATTTGCTGAACACCAACATTAGCACCACCTCTAGCAGGTGGATCACCTCTTGGAAGGACTCCAGGAAAGAGAGGATTTTAATGAATTTGAAGGTTCTCCATGTTATCACCCATGAATTCAGCGAACTCAAGTTCCTCAATAACCTCCAACCACTTCTCCTTATTCTTCTGTCTCTCTAGACGCCCAGGTTCCTTCTTAAAATCGAGAAGATTCTCGATTCCTTGACATCTACTATGAGGCCTGTTCATGCTCCCGAAAGCACAAAAACAACAAAAAAGAAAATATTAAACAAAATATAGAAAATGCTTTAGGCACACAATGATACTAAGTTCTAAGACGACTTATTGTTCCCTGGAAACGACGCCAGAAAACTTGATAGCTCAAGTTTTTGCCCGAGTTAACACTGCAAGCGCATAGAAAGTACGTTCTAGTAGTTCAGGATCGAACCCACAAAGACAAAGGTAGCAAAAAGAATTTCATATCAAACGAACCTAAGCAAAAAGGAAGATTTGGTAAAGATGCAATAATTCGAAATTCAAGAAGCAAACAAAGCAAACAAAAGACAACGGGTTGTAAATCGATCAAAGAAGAGATGGGCATAGGCTATTCTCAGGAAAACATGTCATTATTGATTTGAATTATTGATCAGGGAATAAGTTTTAAACTGTCTTGAACTCAAACACTAATATAGAATTGATCTACTTCCATAGTATCAATTCCCTATGTATTAGAAACCCTGAGACTAACTTCCGTTGACTCTCGGATTCTAGTCATGAATTCTAAGCAAGTCTGATAGGTTCACAATTCACTTAAACATCAATTTACATTGGCTTAAGATAAATTGCTCATTTAGGATTCATTCAGGCATTTAATCGAACACTTTCCAGGCGTTAAACAACCTATGATAGACACTAAGTGATCAAGTTAGTTTCAGCATTAAGAATAATCCTAGATGAAGATCCAATTGATTAAATACCTAATCATAAAATTCTATGTCAACAATCCATGTAATCCCTATCTGAGAACCCTAAACCCAACAAACAAACTACTCGCTCATGATCAGAGAACAAACACAAATCAAATCAGAGAGAGACATTATTGTATTGATCAAAAACAAAGAGTAAGGGTTTAGAAATCTTCTTAGATTCGATGTAGGGAAGATGATTCTTCTCCCAAAGGTTACAAATCTCTCTCTTAGCTCTCAAAGTCAGAAAAACAACATAATGAAACTCAAAAAACGAGTCTAGGTTTTTGTAATGAAATCTGGTCTACGAAAATTGAGACATGGATTGATAGATCCTGGACAAGGATCGATCGATCCCTGTCCTTCTGTCAGGACATTTCTTCTCTTAACAAATACTTCCCTCGATGCTTGAAATCCGTCCAAAATACGTTCTTTCCGCACATTCAAGCTCGAAACCTGTAAAAACACTAAAGAACACAAATTCACTCCAAAGAGAGCCAAATACATACTAAAAACCATATTTCTCGACTAAAAACCGTATTAAAAACCCGTAAAATGCTAACACATCACATAGTAGGTAGGAGAGAACGAATCAAATCCAAAGGAGGATAAAGAAGCCGACAAGGAAGACTTGGATTGGAGTGAGCTTAAGGCACCTAAGCAGGAATTGAAATCGCTTCCAAAAGGGATAATGTTTGCGTTTCTTGGTCCTAACTCCAATTATTCGTGACCATTAATGATAACCTAAATGAGAATGAAACCAATTTGCTCTTGAAAAAACTACGAAAGTATAGGAATTCCATAGGTTATTCTTTAGATGATATCAAGGGAATTCTCAATCTTTATGCATGCACATGATTCATTTGGAAGATGAATTGAAAACATCGGTAGAAACCCAAAGAAGACTCAACCCTAACTTAACAGATGTTGTCCGCAAGGAAAAACTAAAACTCATTGAGGAAAAAATCATATATCCGATTTCGGATAGCACATGGGCTGCTCCCGTGCATGTGGTGCCAAAGAAAGGAGGTGTTATGATCATTAAAAACGATAAAGATGAATTGATTTCCATAAGGACTAAAACTGGCCACAGAATGTGTGTCAATTATAGGAAGCTAAACACCTCTATTAGGAAAGATCACTTCCCATTATCCTCTATAGAAAAAATGTTAGAGCGGTTAGTTAATCAATAATATTATTGTTTCCTAGATGGCTACTCCGATTTCTTTCAAATACCTATCCATCCTAGGGATCAAGAGAAAACCACTTTTACATGTCCTTACGGTACTTATGGATATAGAAGAATGCCCTTTGGTTTATGCATTGCACCAGATACTTATCAAATGTGTATGATATATTTGATGGTTTTATTGAGAATTGTATGGAGGTCTTCAAGGACGATTTTGCCGCCTATGGAGACTCCTTTGGTGGTTGTCTTTCTAACTTGTGTAGGGTATTAAACAAATGTGAAGAGACTAACCTTGTACTCAATTGGGAAAAATGTCATTTTATGGTTAAAGAAGGAATAGTCCTTGGACACAAGATCTCCAATAAAGGAATTGAAGTGGATAAGGCAAAGATAGAAGTGATGATGCATTGGGAACCACCACAAATGGTTAAGGGAATATGAAGTTTCTTAGGTCATGTAGGCTTTTATAGGAGATTCATTAAGGATTTCTCTCAAATAGCAATGCCTATGACAAGAATCTTATGCAAGGAAGTGCAATTTGAGTTTGATGAAGCGTGTATGAAAGCATTTAAGAATATTAAAGAAACTTTAGTAATGTCTCCAATAGTACAAACTCCTAATTGGGATTTTCCTTTCGAAATCATGTGTGACGCTAGTGATTTTGCGGTTTGAGTGGTCTTAGGACAAAGAAAGAATAAGAAGCTTCATGTGATCTATTATGCAAGGTAAACATTGAATTAAACGCAAAACAAGTATGCCACAACAAATAAAGAGCTTCTTGTTATAGTTTTTGCCTTTGAGAAGTTTTGTTCATATATAGTTGCATCAAAGGCTATTTTGTACACGGGCCATGCGACTCTAAGGCATTTACTAGCTAAAAAGGATGGAAAGTCAAGGATGCTAAGATGGATACTCCTACTAAAGGAATTTTACCTTGAGATCAAAGACAAGAAGGAGATTGAGAATGGTGTAGCGGATCATCTATTAAGAATGAAAATTGAGGATGGATTGCCCATAAATGATTTGCTCCCAGAAGAGCATGTGAATTCGATAGACACATTCTTTCTCATTGATGGAAACCTTGATCATTAGGAAGACACTTATGCAAGGGCGGTTTCAAATACAATTCCTTGGTATACCGACTTTGTCAATTACCTTGGGAGTGGAAAATAACCGACGAATATGGGAACTTATGGGAAGAAGAAGTTCTACCATGATCTTAAGTCATAATATTGGGATGATCCCTTCTTCTATAAGCAATGTAAGGATCAACTCTATAGGAGATATGTTCCAGAGGAAGAAGCTAAAGAGATCATATCATAGTGCTAACTATGGTGGACACTTTTCTACTTTCAAGACGGTTCAAAAAGCTTTACAATCGGATTTTGGTGGCCTTCTATGTTCACGGATGCGCATGAAGTAGTCTCCAAATGTGATGCTTGTCAAATGAGGGCAAATATAACAAACAAAAATGAGATGCCCCTAAATCTTATCCTTGAAATTTAGATCTTTGATGTATGGGGAATAGTTTTCAAGGGACCTCTTCCTAGATCAAATGGAAATCATTACATCTTGGTCGTGGTTAACTTTGTCTCAAAATGGGTAGAAGCTATTGCAAGTCCAAGAAACGACGCCAAGGTGGTTGTCAAGCTACTCAAAACAATAATTTTCCTAAGATTTGGGACCCCTATGATAGTGATAAGTGAGGTGGAAGCCACATCATTAACAAGGTTTTTGAGAAACTCTTGAAGATCAATAGAGTGAAACATAAAAAGGCGACCCCTTATCACCCGCAAACTTCGGGTCAATTAGAGTTATCCAATCGAAAAATTTAGGAAATACTAGAGAAGATGGTTGGAGTGAAAAGGAAGGATTAGTCTATGAAGCTTGATGATGCACTATGTGCGTATAGAACGTCGTTCAAGTCACTAGTTAGAACTACGTCGTTCAACCTAATCTTTCGAAAGTCTTGACATCTGCCGCTTGAGTTGGAACACAAAGCACTAAGGACAACAAAAAAGCTAAACTTCAACTTGAAAGAAGCTTCAGGAAGGAAACTTGTACACTTAGAAGAGCTTAAAAACTTACGACAAAACACATATGAAAGCTCCAAGATTTACAAGGAAAAGATAAAAGCTTTCCATGACAAGAAGATTCACAAGAGAGAATTCAAGAACGAAGAAGAGGTCTTGTTGTTCAACTCTAGATACAAACTCTTTCTCGGGAAGTTGAAATCCAAGTTGTTTGGTCCGTTTGATGTGGAAGAGGTAATGCCTTATGGTTCGATCATGTTGAAGAACCATTGCGGGGAAGAATTCACGGTGAATGGACATGGCTGCAAACCATATCTAGCGAATACAATGATAGAAGAAGCGAGCTATCTCTTTTTCTTGATGCTCCATCATCTTAGACTGCTACGAAGTCAAGCTAATGACTATACACGAAAGCCATTGGGAGGCATTTCCAAGAAAAGTCACGTTGTTTTATAAATAACTTCCTTTAACTTTTCATTTTTAAACTCTTTTTAATTAATAGATTAAGTTTCTTGATACACATTTGATGGTTTAAATTTATAGGTGGATAAAGGTAAATGGGAGAGACACTGAAAGGATTTTCGGAGCAGTTACAAGCAACAATCTACCAATTTTTGCAATTCTAGGGCAATAGTGTGAGAAAGGAAAAGAAGGTGAGTATTTTAAATTTTTTACTACATGTGTTAAATGCATTCCTCTTTCATTATCCAAAACTTTTCTCTCTCCTCAAGAACATTTCAAGAAGAACATTTCTCTGTCTTTTTGAAGCAAAAACTCTAAATCTTTCAGCCTCATTTGCGAAAAATCATTAGCAAAATCTAAGCTCCATCTATAAGCATTTATAGCATATTTACCTCTCCAAATCAAGGAATCAAAAAAGTTCATCATCGCAATGGCACCCAATACAAGGAGTGGAACGAGAGTTAAAACGCGAAAAGGGAAGTCCAAGCAAACTTCTACTTCAAAGGGAAACACTACATCAAGAATAATTTCAAAGCCAAAGAAGGCTCCAATGAAAAGACCACTAACCGTTAAAGCTCCTCTAGTGAAATCTCCACTTCCCCCTCCATTAGAAATCAAAGATGGAACTTGGAGTGAAGAAGAGAAAGAAGAACGAAGACACTTCAAAAGAGTGGACACTGCCCCCAATAAAGTTCTTAGCCAAAGGGGTATTTGAAAAGATATGAATCGATAATGTGTCAAGTTTCACAAAAAAGGACACTACTGCTGCAAGTGCACAGCGTAGATACAATATTTTAGGTTATTAATCCCACGAGAACTAAGATCTTACAGAACGAATTTCGGGATTACTTTAAGATAAAACAGAAAATAAAAGAGTTGTTTGGTGAGTTTAAAATTAAAAGAAAACAACTTAAAATGATTAAAAGGATGTAAATCAATGGTAAAAAGCATTAGGCACATTGGACATTTGCCGAGAATCATGCATCATAGAGAAAACCGATTTGTTTAGGGATTATAATTAAGAAACATCAAGAACTCGAAAACACTAATTTAGACCCTCTCCACTTTCGAGGTTTTAAATTCTATTCTAAATATTAAAGAACCTAGACTTTCGAATGGTCTTGAAATAATTAGCATGCATTAAATAGATACAGGTTTTGATAAGTTCACTGAGCCAAGGTGGTGTACTTTCGAAGTCTCTTCGAACTTAGCTTGTCAAAGATTTGATTTAGGTGATTTAACAAGCTTTTTGAATGAAAATCTACCTATGGACAGACTACTAGATGCGCAAATACAGTAATCATACATAAAGATCAACCGAGACAAAGACTATATGAATCCCTAATCAAATACTAGCATCTCATGATAACATGATCTCTCTGAGAAGCCTAAAACCTAACTTAAATGAACTACTCAGACATGGAGCACAAAAAACATCAAGTAATCAATGAGAAAAAAATCATGAAATAGATAAAAAGTAAAGAAATCTTGTCCATAACAAAGTATGGAATGGATCTCTCCAAAGAACACTTTGAAACTTGAAAAAGAAAAGAAAAGAATCTCTCAAAGCTTTTGACGGCTTGTAACTCTCTGTAAAATTTCGTGGCTCTCTCTTTCTAAAGGCTAAAAATAACTTATTTATAATAGTATGGTTTCTTAGGGCATCCTCGGTTATGTCGGTTCTTGCGGTTAATAGCAGAATTCTCTCCATCAATGGTACCCGAGGTAGAAGAGGAAATTAAAATCCAACAAGGAAAAAAGGGTACAAGAGAATGGATAATTTTGTAGATGGATCAAGTAAAGTAAGAGGATCAAAAGTAGGCCCCATGCTTGTATCCCCAAGCGGGGAAGTTTCATCTAGAGCGGCGAGATCCTATTTCAAGCCCACCAATAACGATAGAGAGTACGAAGCCTTGATTGTCGGGCTTCAATAAGCAAAAGATTTTCAAATAGAGAACCTAAGGCTCTACAATGATTCCCAATTGATCGTAATCCAGACACAAGGCGATTATCAGGCAAAAGATGCAAGCATGGCCAAATACCTGGTCATAACCAAGAAAATTATTAACTCGTTTCTGATATGCGAAATTAAACAAATCCCTAGGGAGAAAAATTCACACGCCGATGCTTTGGCTAATCTAGCTTCTGTCTTAAGGACCACATAGCCATTCAGCAACCCCTTGCTTGTGCTCCTGTGTCTAACGAACGACAAAGATGCAGAAGGGCTCTGGATCTCCAACACTGAGGAAACCCAAAATTGGATGAGACCTATCGTATCCTATCTAAGAGATGACATGTTGCCAAATGTAACAAGTTAATGTCGAAAGATCAGAAGGCAAGCAACACGCTACTACATGATCCAAGGAAAACTCTACGAAATATCCTTCTCTGGACCATATCTTAAATGCGTAGCACCAAAAGACATCGACTTGATCCTCCGAGAACTACATGAAGGCGAATGCGAGTCCCATTCTAGCGGCAAGAGCCTTGCGCATAAAGTCAATGTGATTTGGTATGCCTGGCTGGGAAGGACAATACCAAATCAAAGAGGTAAGGGGATCGGGGTCATACAAGTTACAAGACATGTACGGAAAAGTACAACTAAACAACTAGAGTGCGTTACACCTGAAGTATTAATTTTTCTAAGGAAAACCCCTAGCCCAGACGACTATTTCACCAAGATATGTTTTCTATTTTTTCTTTCTAATGCTTTTCCTTTCTATGCATGATAAATTGTGATTGCATTGTGTCCACGAAATATTTTATCAATAAAATAATTGATTTCTAGCAAATAAAATAAAAAAAAATGCAAGGGGCAAATAAGTTGAACAACTATCTCTCACCATAAGAATAGTAAAAGCAACGTACCTAATGCTAGAAAGTCTGCTCAAAGAAGGGAAATACCAAAAGGAGAGAGCCAGAGAAATTGCCTACTCTTGCTTAACAGAGAGGAGGACAGAGAAGCACCGAGTGCTAAGTAGGAGGGAACGTGGTCACCCGGTTCAACATGTGAGACTGTAAATGAAATGGTATAACCTAAGCATGGTGCACACTTAACCTACTTACCCAGACGTGGGAAGCAGAAGAAAAAAGCCGAATTGCCTCCTTTCAAAGGGAGAATCATGAAATTATGACCCAAAGACTGACAGTGGCTAGGGATGTTAATATGGGCTCAAATATCCAAGGTTGGCCCTGACCCTGTATTAATATGTAAGCCCTAACCCTGTTTTTTTGTATCTAAAATTTTAGTGCTTGTTCAGGGCTGGGCTTATAAATTTACGGGCTTTGTGACAAGGCCCTATAAAACTAATATCTTTACTCTAAACGATAACGTTTTATTCTAAAACCTAAAATGATCAAAAGCTACAATGGTTTCCATTTCTTTCTTCATCGCATCGCAGACATCTCTTAATCGAATCCTTTCTTCATCTCTTAAGCAAATCTAAAGCATTGAAAATCGAATCGGTTCGTCTCTCTGATGCGAAAGCTGTGAGCTTTGTTCTAAGGGTAGTCGCCACTCTCCACCACTTTGTTTGGCCAGACGACGCTTCTCACATTCGTCTCTGTTGTTGGGTTAGTCTTTTTGATGTTGATTTAAGAATACTTTGAATTTCTCTCAAATTTTTTGAATCTCGCATATGGGTTTTGATATCCCAACTCTCTTTGGTCATTAGAATCAAACAAATCTGAGGAGCTCATAGACAACGAGAAGATAAGGCCAAGCCAGCTCTAATGGATGCTCTCTCATCATCACGCTATTAACAATCACGCCAAGCCACAAATCTCAAGGGTTTTCTTCAATTTTTGTTTTAGGTAAGGAACTTACCGTAAGGTTGAATCTATGGTGAGTTTTGTGGGGTTTATTGACAGATTGTTGAAATCAGAGCAATCTCTATTTAGGCTCTATGTTTAAGTTTCTTTTCAAGTCTATATTAGATTAAATTTGCGTGAATGTAATGATAACATGTTTCCTTGCTTAGTGATTCAATTTGTCTAATAAGTTTTGTCTTGTTTTGCAGTGCTTCTTATTAAAAAGTTCTTAGTAAATGGCCCTTCACTTACATTGGGAACATTATAGAGGCTCTGTGAGACTGTGAGTAAGTAGACTGTCCTTGAATTGTTTCTCTTTATTTAGGATTTTTGTAATTGTTCTTCTTCTTGTGATTTTGTATTGAGTAGAAAACTATTCTTGTTGTT